>PVIY010009473.1:0-72488 GCA_004026745.1 Myrmecophaga tridactyla | reverse complement strand
AAAAGTTGTATTTGTCCTTGAAAATTTCTGAATATTTGACTCATCAGCTTCAATAGATGTGAGCTTTTTTCCCTTTTCTTTTTCTAGGGTAGCACTTTTCCTACACCACAGCTTCATATGATGTTTACATATATACCAATAGGTAGTATTTGATATTTATCATATCGTTTTTGTGAAAGCATTCTAATTATCCTATACAATTCTCACAACAATATTTCATAAGGATTTAATAGGTAGAATCGCTGAGAAGATTATATTTTCAGGGCTGAAATAAAAGATGAATTTCCAACCCGTTCAATTAAATGGAATGTTATTATAATGGTTGTGTTGGTTAATTTCATGTATCAACGTGGTTAAGCTATGTTGTCCTGTAGCTTGGTCAAATGAGTACTGGCCTGTCTGTTACTGTGAGGGTACTCTGTGGATTTGAATCACTAGTCAATCAGTTGCATCTGTGGTTGATTATAACTTCACTCAACAAAGGAAATTGCCTTCAGCAATGAGAGACGTGTCATCCAGCAAATTGAAGACTTTATAGGGAACCTGATGATTTTAGCAGTCAAGAAAGAGAATTTCTGACTCTACCTCAGCCAACTAACTTTTCCAGAGGAAAAGCTTCATTGAAGCTTTCACTGGAGTTCTCAGCTTGCAGCCCTACGAAATTCAGACCAGCCCCGCAGTCATATGGTCCAGTTCCTGAAATAAATCTCTTTGTATTTACATATATATAAATCCTGGAGGTTCTGTTTCTCTGGAGAACCCTAAATAATGCAATGGTTTTCAATTGAAGATGATTTTACCCCCCAGGAGAAATTTAGCAATGTCCAGAGACATTTTGCTTACTATAACTGGAGTGTGCTACGAGAATCCAGTAAGCAGAACCCAGTGATGCCACTAAACATCCTACAGTATGCAGAACACACAAAGAATTATCAGTCAAAAATGCCAATAGTACTAAATTGAGAAACCCTGGAACTTCTAAAATAATTCCTGAATTCTTGTGAAAAATAATAATTAAAGTACCTTATATAAGTCTTCCATGAAGTTAGAATTCATTAGCGACAAAATGAGGCAATACATTCAGGGAAGAAAAACTATCTGAAACTTAATTTTGTACCTTCCTTACTAGCTAGCTAGTTAGCTAACGTCATCTATCTATAAACACACATATATATAAATCAGTATAATTTGAAATTTCATTGCAAAAACATATGTGTTTTCTTAAAATGATTACCCAGTGATTAAGTTCAATTAAGGCGTGTAAAGTTGAAGAGCAGAGGAAAGAACTCTCAGATGCCTACTGTAAGTTATAACCTTGTGTATCTTGCAAACTTGAGTCCGAATAAACTGCTGTATAATGTTGTTTTGTTGAAGTATAGTTGTTTTTTAAATTGTTAAAAATCATTGAAGAAGAAACTAAACAATCTGGTCTTCCATCAAGTGTCAGTTGAGAACATTTTTTAGACATAAACACAGATAAAATGAAGAATAATAATATATCTCAAAGGGTGTTATAATGCTGTAATTTCTTCTAGGGTGCCTGTAATGTCATAAATTGTAGGAGTAAACTCAAACAGTTTAGTCATAGGAAACTTGAGATGAAATTACAGCTTTTATAATCCCCTGAGAGGATATTCTGTTGGTGTAATGGAAGCTGTAGTTTAGAATTATTCTGCTCCCTTGGCCCCCCGAAAGTACAATGGCCATTCAAAGACTGAAAAACACTGAACAGGTGCCTGAAAAGTGAATTGAGCTGATTGGAAGAATAATGGAAAAATTATATTGAAGTCATTATGGTATCCACTAAATATAATATAGTGTTTTTCTAAAATAAGAGTTCAAGAGACACCTCCATAATTACAGCTATAAGAAAGATTTTACAGGTATGAACATAAAGATACTAAAACACATTTTTCTAAAGCTTAGGCAGCATTGCATTAAATATATAAAGGACCTTTATAGTCACATGAGAAGATATATTCTTTGTATTAAATGTCAGTAGCTAAACAAGCAAATATACCAGATTAAAAAGAATAAAATTAAATATCATGGAGTGTTGAAACTGCGTAAAGTTCAGCAAATATCATAATTGTAAACTATACTTAAAATTTGAGTTATAAGAGCCCAAGGCACAGTGTTCAATTTCAAAACTCCTGTATTTCACATGAGTTACATAATGTGCGTTTTAACATAGAAGAGTTTCCCTTGAAAGCAAGTAATCCAATAGGTAGTATTAAGTTTGGGAAGTATTTTAAGTAGTAATGAATATAAGTTGATAACAGACACACACACAAGGCACACAATAGAGGATTTAGAATAACAGAAATCCATTTTTATTGTACGTAAATGATATTTGGGGGTAGATAGTCCAGATTTGGTGTGGAAAATCCATATTCATCAGTTACCCAGTTTCTTGCTGCTCACTGAAATACCCAAGAGTGCAGATTATTTTAACATCAAACATTTATATTTCACACAGCAGAAAGATTGAGAGAAGAGGACACTCTCCTTATTACAGGAGACTTAGAAATTTCATACATTATTTCCACTGTCACCTCAATGGCTAGATTTAATCACATAGCCAGGTCTAGCTATGAAAGAGACTAAGAAATATAATCTTATGGGTGGAAAAGTGTCCAAATAAAAACTAAGGTTACATTATTAAGGAATAAAGAAAAATTGATTTGAGGGTTTCTTCTTCTCCATTTTGCTGTTGATGCAAATTTACTGAACAATACTAGACGAAGAGGTTTTGGAAAAGCTGAGCTAAGGTCTATGGAGTGAGTCTAATATTAGATAGTATTGTATATTGAGAACAGTGTTACACTACACATAACAAGACCCAAGGAACCTTTAACATTTTACATAAAATTTTCTGGATCTCAGATTCTAAGATAATCCTAATCTAATACTAATCATTTATTCATTCAACAAGTACATATTGAGTGCTTATTCTGTGCTATCTAAAGTTCTATGTTGCAAACAGCTTTATTTGTGTCCCAGAAAGCATAAGACAAAAGATTGGAGAACAGAGACAGAAATTGCAGGTCAATAATCATTTGTTCATTAGTCAGAAATCAAGCAAAGCACACAATTCAGTATGCATCCTAGAGCAGTGTTAGAACTCATCATGGACCTTACGCTCTGAAATGAGAGGCAAACCCCAGAAATCTATTTTACTGGAAAGGCATAATTCCTCCGATTTAACTGCAATGATATAAATAATTCAAACTGGTTTTGCCAACTTCAAAACTGAGTCAGACTCATTTTTAAAAAGGGCTCAGGTTCACTTTTATTTTTATTTTAATTAAAATGTTCTGTGGTTCTCAGTGCAAATGTCATCATCTTCGTACTGTTTTCTATGTTAGATTGTCAACTCAGCCTGTATAAATTTCCTCTAAGGAACATCACTTATTAAAAAGGATGATGGAAGCCTTTCGGTTTACAGAATAAAAACTGAAAAAGAAAATGTAATGTTCAGTATGAATATAAACCCTCCGATCATAAGAGAGGCTGATCATTGGGAATAAAATCAATAGAGCAAAACATTCCAAACTGTTGTTTTCCCATGACTATAATGATATTGTGTTAAATAATGTGATTTTGTAAAGTAACATTATGATGCTTTCAGATTTTAATTTCAATTATGCAATTAACAATCATATAACTTAACGCTCTAAATTACTATTAATTTTCTGATTATTAATATTATCTTAAGTTGTTTCATATTTAGGTAAGCAATAAAAAGCTGTTCTAGTGTTGTGCTATGTGCTACTTTAGTTCATAAAAGAATGCATAATATAATGTTTTAAAATTATTTAACATTTATATATCCAGATTTTTCAAACATGTAAATTGGTTCAAAGCCGTAACTGTTTAAGAACCTATGTGGTAGTATCAAATAAATGCTACTCTATGACATTGTAGAAAATGCCAAAGGTTTATTTTATTCTTATAGTGAGACATCAACTTGAATACCTAGCACTCATTCTATATGTTCATTTTATTTTATCTATTATATTATTACTTAGATAATTTAGAGATGTATGAAAATAAGAGTTAAAAGATTTTAACCTATGGATATGTAACTAAGCTTTTATCACAAATAAATATGAGGTACAGTCTTAGGATGGACTAATTGAAATGGTGCAATTTTAATAATTCATGCAAAAGTGAATGATGTTTTGCTATAGTTGCTTTTCAGTTTTTGTTCTTTATATCTTTCTAAGTGTACTGTTATAGTATAAAATCTGTAGTCCAATCTTGGGTCAGGTTCTAAGACAGGCTGGGCAAACAATGTCATCTCCTTATCCCCAATTTTTGTTCATTTGTAAAATGAACAGAAACATCAAATATCCTCAAGAGCTAATGAGTAGAGCTATTGCTTTGTGGCACATAAATAGTTTTTGTTAAAAATGTGTTTCACCGTAAAATAAATTTTAGAGTTTCTGAGTTAAACAAAGCCGCATTAGCTTCTTCAATACAGGAAGAATTCTTAAAGTTTTATTAGGCTATGATGAATAATGAATCTATGAGATTAAAAGTATAATATGCAGGATTTAGCTATATGCAATAACAAACACTTCTTTCTGAAAACTACACTGCGTCTAATATTTCATGGTTTTCATTTTTGGAATTGCTGGAGTAGAACTGTGTTTCTCAAAGTGTGTCCACAGACAGGTATAAGCCCACCAGTATACTACAAGTCCACAACAAGTTCAGAAATTGAGAGCAAGTGTTTTATAAACTTTTATAAAAATCTGTCAGCTTAATTTAAATAAGTAATTGAATCTAATAATCAATTTGGGGGATATATTCTGTCTGTTTTATTCATATTATTTTTCTAGTAATTAAAATTTTGTTTTATTTTACAAAACTGTCGGCCTATGATGGATTA
This sequence comes from Myrmecophaga tridactyla, assembly GCA_004026745.1. Lineage (NCBI taxonomy): Eukaryota > Metazoa > Chordata > Mammalia > Pilosa > Myrmecophagidae > Myrmecophaga > Myrmecophaga tridactyla. The sequence goes on along the minus strand of PVIY010009473.1, from coordinate 67,591 downwards.
TAAAAATCGTTCTTCACCAACTAGTGTTTGAGAAGCTGTAGACGTCTTAGGTTTTTCCTGACTGAAATTCATACACTCTTACTTTTTCTATGATAAAATGAGTTCAGGACATGGTCATTTCTCATACTATTTAAAAATTAAATGTTACATTCTCTCCTCCTATTAGTACTTTATTGCCTTACTTTGCTTATGTTAGGATAAGACAGGATAATATATTTCTGATTATATCGTGACCTGTAGTAGCATATAGCCGAAAGCATTGAACACAAAAAGTATATAAATATCATGTACACAAAAGTATGTTTATTGGGAGGATTATATTTGTCTATTGATCAAGATAGTTTTGCAGAATTCATATCCAGTTTTCCTTACCCTTCTAGAGAGAAACTACGGGCTCTCACATTCTAGCTGCGTAATAAAATAAAGAGTCTGTGGAACTGGTGGTGGTGGTCTAGACCCAGCTGAGGCTCTAAAATCTTTTATTTTTAATAACTCTATTAGCAGTGTATATTTATAATAATATATAACACTCAACGGTATCAGCGATATGGTAATAGACAGTCCTGGGAGCTTTTAAGGCAGATATATTCCAACATCTGCATAGAGCAGATTTCAGAAAGGACCGTCTGTAGAGAGTGATGCAAAGCAAGATTGGTCAGACAAAGCGCAAAATAGAAGGAGACTTTTCTGCTAGCTCTCTCTTTTTGTCATTTCAGTTTCTTCTTGAGACTGAATTCCTGCTCTTAAGGCTCATGAGGCCTTCCTGCATTCTAATAATAAAGTTCCTCTTTGTGCTTAAGGTACTTTCTTTTACTGACATTCAGGGAATCTTGACTAATGGGTTACATTCAATATGGAATATACTATTCTCAGATGAAGAATACGATGAAGAGAACTTATTTTATCTTTGTTGAGCTTAATGACAGCCCACAAAGGTCAATTTATTTTATAATTCCTTTGGATTTTAGAATAGATAAAACAGATAGAAAAAAAATGTTCCCATATGTCAAAGGGTTATTCTGGGAAGATACTCTTCTCCTTCCTGAGCATAAGTCACCTGTTATCATTTACCTAAAAAAAAGTCCAGCCTCTTGGAGAGAAGGAAGTAGAAGAGAAGCTAGTGATTGGAACTTAGAGATAGTACTGATGAAGGATACCTGACATATAGGAAACAAAGGAAAGCAAGCAGTCATACCAGCCAGAGAGTCATGGAGACTGGATATCTTCATACTTTCTAAATGTTTTGCAATTATTATTTTCTTCATTTCCTTTCAGAAAGGATAAGTCTAATATCAACTAATAGTGGCCTAAGGAGATCCCATTTAGATTTCCTCCTGGCATCTTTTCTTAAACATATTATACTGCAAAGTTCAAGGCTCCTTACTAGTTTATTCAAAGCCATGGAAGTTACCAATGCTCCCAGTTACAAGCAATATATTCCTCCTTGTTGTGCTGGCTGTTTTCTCTTTAGATGTTTCTAGACCCTTTAAAACAATGAGCTGCCAGACCCTCTTTTGCAACTTCCTGTACTTTGATGCCTTATTTTTCCTTCAGCACTATCTGTTACTTCCTTTTTGATTCTTCATCCTGTTCATAACTAGACTGGAAAACTTCTATTCTTACTATCATAGAAAGCTGCAAGCACTTATACAAATAGATGCATTAATTTTGTGAAAGTAATCTGCACACCATGTTCTCTAAGGTTGTTGCTAAAACTTTAGATCTCTGTCAAGCACAGTTTTGTGAATGTGAATTTGCATATTGCCTTAACCAGCCTATCTTACTCACCTTTGGCTCTGTCAGTATGTCTACGAACATCTTAGATTAATCTGTTTGTGGGGAGCAAGCCCCGAAGTCTCTGACTTATATAATAGAACATGTGTATTAAATGCTAAATTTCCTTTGGTAGCTAGAAGAGGTGAATGAAGAGTTATCCAGGAGACATAATTGTCCTTCCAAGCCTTATACTGAAAGTATTTCAGGACCACTGCGGACGATGTCTTCAGGCCATCCATTAAGTTATTTATCCAGCAAGTATTTATTGAGCATCTGTTGTGTGATAGATAGCGCTCCAAGAATTGAGAATAGAGAGCTTGAAAAACAAAAAAACAGACACACTCTTGACCTCTGCAGAACTTATATTCTGTAAAGATAGTCATGCATAAAGTTTGTAAGCATATAGGTAAATAAGGTAATCCTGCTATAAGACACCAGTGGAGCCAGGAAGCATTGTTAGGGTCGGGTAGCTATGTTAAATCTTGGAAGGAGAAACTACTACTTGAAGTAGAAACTACTAAACTGGGACTTAGTGATGAGAAGAAGTTAGCCACGTGAAGACCATTTAGGGAAGACAGAACACAGAAGTGAAGTCCCTCATGCAGGTGCATACTGAATGTTTTCATTGTGGTTATAGTCCGGCAAATGAGGTGCAGAATGATAAGAAGGGAGTTTGAAGAAGTAGACAAGGGGCCAGATCATCTGAAAAATTTAAGAGTTATTCTAATCACAATGGGAAGGTATTGGGTTTTATATGTGATCAAGAGGATCAGATTCACTCTTTGAAGTTAATTTAGTTATGACTGATGTTCCATAGATACAATCACAGAGAGAGGCTGTATTTCTCAGCATTCTTTTGTGGCACAATGACCCCCCACTGAAGTAGGTGGGCAGCTGGAATTATCCAGAAATCTCTTGTATTCTGTATTAGTTAGGGTTCTCTAGAGTAACAGAATCAACAGGGAACACTCTTAAATATAAAATTTATAAAAGTGTCTCACGTGACCACGGGAATGCAAAGTCTGAAATCCGCATGGGCAGGCTGTGAAGCTGACGATTCCAGTGGAGGGTCTGGACGAACTCCACAGGAGAAGCTCGCCAGTCGAAGGAGGAAGAGAATCTGTTTCTTCTGAATCCTCGTTAAAAGGCTTCCAGTGATTAGATTAAGCATCACTCATTGCAGAACACGCTCCCCTTGGCTGATTACAAATGGAATCAGCTGTGGATGCAGCTGACATGATCCTGATTTAATTCTGTGAAAATGTCCTCATCCCAACAGACAGGCCAGCACTTGCCCAACCAGACAAAGAAGTACCACCACTTGGCCAAGTTGACATATGAACCTGACCATGACATATTCCTTATAGAGGTAAATTCTTGATTGCAGGCAGGATTTCACATTAACTTTGACTCCCCAGAATAAGGCACAAGTAAAATTATATATTTCAGAACTCTCGCATAAATTTCCATACACAGGAAAATATGAGAAATTTGTTGATTTTTCCACTGTGAAATGTAGTAGAAATAGATAAGTACATTAAATAAGATGGCAGTTCTTCAGCTGGCAAGGTTTTTCTGTTCAATATCAGCTGCTTTGCCCATTTCTTCTGTCAAAAAAAAAAAAAGAAAAACAGAACATCTTGATAGCTTGTCTTTATAAATTAGTCTTTCATCTTATAATGCTGTATTTTATAGGTAAAGAGAGTGAGAAAAGCTACCAAGCGTTGAGATCCATTTTATGAAAATTTATAATATACAGAAACGTTTTCAGCACTTCAGTTCTGGAAGATATTGTCTGACTTAAATACAGTGAAAATATTCCTGATAAAAAATAACAAGAAATGCTGGATAAGATATGACATACTCTTAAAGATATAGCTGAGCTCTTCTGAAAATGAAGGAAACTCCTAAGGGCTAGAAACAATGAGGGAGCTCAAAGCAACTGATAGTGCTGTGGCTGAACTAATCTTGGCACTCAAGAAGTTTGTTACCAGACACAAGGAAAAGAGGTAAGTTTTTGGTTCCTTAAGTTTTGTGTGGAGCAGATTCAGGCATAAATTTCAGATTCTTTAAAGATACCACCATCAGGGAAAGGATGCTTAGAAAAATTAAGCTTCCAGTTAAAGATGACAACAAGGAAACCAATTTCTTTTGGGCTTGGCTCTAGGTGGGAAGTAAGTGTTTTCTTTGTAAATCTCTGATATCAACCCAGCCCTCATGTGAGTTTGGAGTTTGAATGTTCCAGAGAACAAACAAAGCTCATAAACCTGGCCATACTAAGACATTACCATGAAGATGTCCCTGGCATGTAGTGCACAGGTAGATATGTAGAAGCAATGCTTATCCCTTTGTAAATCTTACTGGATGCCCATGATAAAGTTCAAAGAACATTAACTCACGATAAAAATTGTAAAATCAATTGATTTTCCATAAGGAAAGAAGAGTTCAATGAAAAGAGGGATTTTTACAGGTGAAATATAAGAAAGAAAATAAAGAAATTTACATCCAGGCCTCATACAGTAATATTGAAGACCCCTGAAAGGCACTGAAGTAGAGCCTTGTTAAGAAAAATTTGACAGCATTTATCAAAATTTCAATTTCATGCAGTTTTAATCTTTGACCACTTTATTTAAAAATAACCCCCCTAAATTTTCCCTTTCCCTTTCCGTGCTTTGAATTTCCTTCTAGTACACTTACATTCACCAGACATATTATTCAAATATAAATTTGCTTATTGCTTTTGAAATCACTAGAATGTCAACTCCATGATTGTCAGTTTATCAATTTAGTCTCAATTCCACAGTTCTACAGAATATGACACGTAATAAGCCTGCAAAAATCTCTTGGATATGTGTGTGTGTACACAATTTTTCTGCCATTAAAACAGGCAGCATAGATGTCTCATCCATATAAATTAAGCTTTCATCTCATAGCACTGTATTTTATAGGTAAAGTGATTGAGAATAGCTACAAAGTCTTTATGTCCATTTTTGAATATTTAACAAAATCTTCAAAAAGTGTCCTACACTTCAATTCTGGAAGATATTGTCTGCCTAATGTTTCAGTTTGCTAATGCAGCCAGAATGGAATATACCAGAAATGGAATGGCTTTTACAAAGGGAATCTATTAGGTTACAAGTTTCTAAGTTCTAAGGTCATGAAAATGTAGAAATTAAGGCATCAACAAGAGGATACTTTCACTTCAGAAAGGCCGATAGCATCTGGGATGTTCTCTGTCACACTGGAAGACACATGGCGATGTCTGTTGGCGCTTCTCTCCTGGCTTCTGGTGTCAATTAGCTCTCTCAGTTTCTGAGGTCTCCTGAAACATTCCTTTCTGCATCTCCAAATGTCTGTATCTGAGCCTTCTCCAAAATGCTTCCCTATTAAAAGATTCCAGTAAGCTCATTAGACCCACCTTGAATGGGCAGAGTCACATTTCCATGGAAACACCTAATCAAAAGATCTCACCCAACAATAGGTCTGCCCCCACAAGATTGGATTGAAATAATGTGGCTTTTCTGGGGTACATAACAGTTTCAAACCAACACATTCTAACCTCTGGACCCCCAAAAGACATGTTCTTTCTGTACACAAAATATATTCATTCCATCGCAATCACACAAAAGCCTTAAACCATTTCAGTAACAATGAAAATACAACACCAAGACAAAAAGAGTACAAATCTCATCAGTCAGTTACAGGCATGGTCTGCCCCAAGGCAAAAATTTTTCTGTCTGTGGATCTATGGAATTTAGAATAAATTATCTGCTACCAATATGCAAAGGAGGGTCCGTCATAGGATGCATAATTCCATTCTTTAGGAAGATATTGGAAGGAAAACAGGAGTCAAAGATCTTGAAAAGTTTCTAAAACTTGCAGGCAAACCCCATTAGATTTAAAAGTCTGAGATTCATTTATAAAATGAACTTTTACCCTTGGGGCTTGAACGAGTGGCAGCCCCACCCTTTTAAAAGGCTTATTCAGCGACTCTGCTCTCTCCAAACACTGAAGTGGGCATTCCAACATAACCAAGCTTTGGGGAACTCACCTTTGTTCTCACCCTTAGCTTCTTCAAGCATCTGGATAGCACCTGGACTCTCTGCCATCACCAGGGCACACGCTCAACCCCTTCAGAACAGTGGGGTGGTGTTCAGGCTCTCTCTCCCAATCCCTGGGGAATGTGCTCCACCATCCCTGAGATCTGAAGCAACAGCAAAACTCTTCCCGAACATCTAGGAGTAAGGCCCAACCTCTTCCTCCAAGGAAAACTCACCCTTTACACATGCATGGGTGGGGTCACCCTCCTGGCCTAAGATTTCTTGACTCCAGACCTTGGCTTCCATGGGTCTGTCCCTGAAGTCATTTTCCTTCTATTTTCTGCCCTTTTCAGTCCAAAGTGGTAGTGGTTGTCTTTATCCAGATCCCGCAACACTTCTGTCAGTTTTCCATACAGTATACAAGGATCATAGTCATCAGACAACAGGATTTTCCACAAATCTTTTCTGCATAACTTCATGTCCAATCCTGGCTTGTCCTGTAATGGCTGACTGCTTCCACGTTTGATTAAATCCTCATGTGGGGTATTATTCTTGGAGGTCTCACTTTCTGGAAGCCCAAAATTTTCCAGACCATCAATTTCTGGTTTCTTTGAACCCAAGTGTTCAGTCCTCAGCCTATCTCTTTCCTCTCACATTTTACTCTAAGCTGCAAGAAGAAACCAGGCTGCATTTTCCACATTTAGTTTGGAAATTTCCTCAGCTAGATATCCAGGCTCATCACTTTCAAATTCTGCCTTCCATCCAACACTGGTACTCAATTTTGCCAAATTCTCTGCCACTATAAAACATGGATTGCCTTCCTTCAAGTTTTCAATAACACATTGAAATTATTTCTGTCTAAATCCTCATTGGAAGCAACTTTAGCATCCATATTTCTACCAACAGTCTCTTCAAAGCACTCCAGGCCTTTCCTATTCACCTCCTCACATTTCTTCCAGAATCTTCCCCTTATCCATGTAAAAAGCTGCTCCAACATGTTTAGTATTTGCAAACCACAACACCCTACTCCTGGTACTGAAATCTAATGTTACCAGCATCAACAAGAGGTGCTCATTATTCAAGAAAGGCCTATAGCATCCAGGGTTTTCTCTGTCACATTGGAAGGCACATGGCTGCATTTGCTTCTCCTCCTCTCCCAGCTTTTGGTTTCAAACAGATCTCAGCTTCTGGTGTTTCCTTGGGCATTTATTTCCCTTGTGCATCACCAAAATTCTGTGTCTGAGTTTTCTCCAAAATGTTTCCCTTTTAAAGGACTCCAGTAAGCTGATTAAGACCTTGAACAGGTCTTCTCCATAGAAACAGCCTAATCTAAAGGTCCACCCACAATTTGGTGGACCACATCTCCAAGGTAACAAACTAATCAAAAGTTCCCTCCCAACAGTAGATCTGTCCCTCCAAGTTTGGATTGAAACAACATGGCTTCTCTGGGGTACATAGCAGCTTACAAACTGCATACTAGATATTCTGAAAATCCTGCTGATACAAAATACCTAGAAATTCTGGATAAAATGACATGCTCTAAAGATATAGCTGAGTATATATTCACACATACACATTGGATACTATATCTATCTATCTATCTATCTATATATACTTGTACTAAAATATATCCCTACATACATGAGCGTACTAACATACATACATGAATATACATTAGTTGTATATATTGCCATACAAATATATATACAACTATGCTTTTAATAATTGTATCTACTATATAATGTTCCTCATGTATGAAAAATATTATGCAAAACATAATTCACATTATAAATATTTTAATTTGGCTTTTATGCTATAGTATTTGAAGACAGCATAAATGCCCACAAATAGGAATTTGAAAATTGCAGTAAGCTACTCTACTGCATAATATGCATCTATCTATAATGACAAGGAGAGAGTTTCAGGATATTCTAAGTAAAAACAGCAAGTCATTAAAAAGTTTGCATGTTGTAGGTGACATTATTTATGTAAAATATATTGTATAATTTTTGTATAATACAAAAATTTTTGTATAATAGAAGAATTCTTGTATAATATAATTTTGGTATAATATAAAAATAAAAATAACTTTTTAGTGGCAGAGTTCTTGCCTGCCATGCCAGAGAGGCAGGTTCGATTCTTGAAGCCTGCCCATGCCAAACAAACAAACAGAAATAACTTTTTAGAAAAAAATCTACATATTTGCAAATGTATAGGAAAAGTTCTCAAACAAGTTCACATCGCAACGCTAAGGTAGTAACTTCCAGAAAAGAGGGTAAGCTAGAGCAGGGATACTCTGCAGAGGAAAATTTAATTTCTATTGTATCTACTTCTGAATTATTTGACTTTAAGGTATTAAAAAATCTGAAAGGTACAGGAGAGTGCAACTATAAAAAATATTATTTCTGAAATTTAAAGAAAGGCTTTTCTTTTAATCCTTTTTAATACTTCTGACATTTTACCCTGTATACAATGAAACATTTTAGTGCATTTAAATCCAATCCAAGTTAACTACTGCTTAATTAGGTAGCTAAGAAACCAATTTTCTCCATAAGCAACTATTTCCTAGTCACTTCAATGACAGTCATGTCACATGCAATTGGGTTTCTTGTCAGATCAAAATAGACTATTAATAATGCAGCATTAGCTCTCTCTCTCTCTTTCTCTCTCTCCCTACCACCTATAATCTATACATCTTGTCTATCTATCTATCTTCATCATCATCCTCAACATCATCCAACATCTGTGTATCTTACTGCTGGTAAGGGGCCTGGGATTTGCATTTATACATATTTCTTTGATGTCCATTATTGCAAAGTTTGAGAATCACTACTCTATTGAAAGAATATATAAATTTGAATGAAGATTAGGGAAATGAAAAATTTGTGGACAAATGAAAACTTCTCTCTGGTACTTTGATGAATTGGTTTTCTCTATCCAAATATCCGCTACTATGAAAATATCCCAGTATTCAAAAATTGCTCAGATTTAAGTCCCATTCACTCTCCTTCCCCATACCCCCCCGACTGGTCCTGAGACTCTAGGATTCCAATTCAGACCCTTACTACGAACACTGACAGTAGTGCCAAACTCAACTCTGACACTTAAAAAATGAGAAGTCCTTTTCTTAAACACTTGTGTGCCTTTAGCTAAAATATCTCAATATTAATCTTCATTTACTTCATTTAGACATCATCTCCATCTAAGTGCTTAGTATTGTTATTTGTTACTTTTCAAAAAGCTCTACAATTTTGATATCGCTTGTATTATATTCCATAGAATCACATTTGCCTCCCTCTTCATGCAAAGACAAGATTAAGAGACACAAAGAAAAAGAAATCTCCATTCCTCTGATCTGTGGGGATTTAATCTAGTCCTGTGGTAGATTTTCATTTCCTCAAAATGAAAAAAAAAATAAAAATAAAAAGAGCTATTAATTATTTTAGTCTCTCTTAATTCACTCTCTTCATGAAAAGATATTCATAATTCATGCACTATAATATACTTAATTTATATTTAATTTAGCATTTTAAACATGATAATTAACACATTGATTAAACAAATACTTATTGAGTGCCTATGATATACCAGGCTCTGTACTAGTGCTGAGATACAACAGCAAATAAAATAGATCAAAGTCCCATCCCCTGGAAGTAGCATTCTCTGAAAGGAGAAAGGATACACACACTGAATGTTGCTCTCTATTTCCATCTCCCTAAAAGACTGTTTCTCATGAATAGCTTCCTCTCCACTGTTTATGTCTCCTATGACTCCTAAGCTAGGGTCTGTTCCTGAATTAAACACCAAAAAATAAGGTACATATTAAATAGTATGATCCTCTGTTCAAAATTTTATTTTCCCTTCTATACACCTCTCTTTTTTTTACCATACAGAAAGGAATTATATATTAAACATATATTTAGTTTCAAACAGTAATCGACTTGCCCACATATTTTAATGATCTTTTCACTAGCTGTCTGTTTGCTTGGAAAGCTCCCTTTCTGCATCTTTGCAGGACTGGACCTTTTGCCATTTCTACCTCACTTCATCTCAAATGACAGACCTTCCTGAGAAAGGCCACTCCTGGTTGGTCTAATATAGGATAGTCACCCATTCACTGTTACTATGCTATCTTAGTTTAATTATCTGCATAGCACTAGTTCTTGTCAGGAATTGTATTTGTTTTTTTATGTATGCCTATGTATGAATTTTATGTTCTTTTTTGTTTTTAACTTGTTTTTCCCTTGAAAGTCATTTTTTTTATTCAAATTTAAATTCTCATCAGGGTTTTAAGATCAATGAGAACAAAATTATCTCTGTTTAAATTCACTGTTGTATCCCCAATGCCAGAGCCCTCACTGAACATTTATTGAAATCAATCAATCATAGAGTAAGATGTGAATAAAAGGAGTAAAAAAAAAAAAAACAAGTAATTATACCAACTCTTTTCTTTGCTTGTGTAGACGCACCTTCGGTACTCCTGATTATTTAAAAAAGTAATAGCACAATAGCAATTTTACAATGCTCATGAAATTAAATCCAAAGATGAAGAAAAATAAAAGCCACAATCAAAGTAATAGGTCATGTCTTGATTTAAGTATTTTTAACAGGAATTATTGAATGTGTTCTCTCTGTGATTTTTTTTATCCTTTCTTCAAGTTAGAAAATACACTTAGTCTTACAATCGAGTCGGAAATGGTTTAAATTATCCACCTAAACGCTAGCACTTTACTCGGTGATGCCTTATTTTATCACAATGATACAACCTAAAGTTCAGAGCATATAATGGGGCTCAAAGAAGAAAGCCTAGCAAAATACCCGGCAGGCACACAGGCTTCAATTCATTCACTTTTCAGCTCAGGCAACGGTGAGTAAACCCATTATTGACAGGCCTGTGCCATAGTTACGTTCGGACTTGCTCCCTTCCTGTCTACATACAACAAGCCACCAAATTGCTCTCCTCTCTGTCTCCTTGTTGCCTTGTTGTTTGTTTGTTTTTGTGTTTGAGATTCTAGGAATAAAAATCTCTATTAGAACAAAGCAGTATGTCACTTTTTCCTTCTTTTGATAAGGAGAGATATCTATTCCATGTAACATTGAAAAATCATCTTTTTACTTCAAATACTTTATAAATTTTATTATAAATGAGAGGCAATGTACATAGGTTTGTATCATTTATCATAATGAAATAATCATCTCATTTGTTTTACTTCTCAAGGCAGGAAGAAAGAAAGCAAAGAAGAAAGAAAAAAGAAAAGAGGATTTCAGAAAAAGGAGTTATATTTTGAATCAGCCTATCTGTTTTCTCCAGATCAGATATTGAGTTCACTGTTTCTTACTGTCTATCACAGCACTTGGCATGGTGCTATACACGGAGGCTTGGCTCATAAACTATGTGGACAGTGAACATGTCCAAGGACAGATAAAAAGCAAAACTGAGACTTGGAAGTTAAAAGATAATTTAAAAAAAACAAAGTAAAATTGTGACTCATACAGATACTAAAACAAACTCACATTAAAAATTTTATTTAACTCATTAAGGAGCAAACTGGTGAAGTGTTAACTTGTTCAAGGAAAGACATTTTATACATAGGAACATTGAAATAAATGTACAGAAGTCAACTTGGTATTTACTAGGGAGAGGGGTTCTCTCCCTACTAGTCAGTATTCCTTCTCATATCTGTAGACAAGAATTATTTTGCACTGCTCTCGGTCATCCACAACTTTCAGAGTTGTAAAATAGCTACCATGCAATAAGGATCATATAATGCAGAAGGCTGTGTTATATACAATGCACATTTTCCCTCCATAGATGAAATGTATACTGGATTCTCCCCCTTCAGTACTATTTGCCCCTTTTTTAGTTCTTTTCCCTGCCCTACTAATATTAGTAGTACTGGGAAATCCTCTGTACTCATGGACATCTGTCATCTAAGGTCCCATTATTTTTCTGGGCCATACCAACAAGGGACTATGCATTGTATGAGAAGAGTCTAAAAGTGAAACTATGTCTAAATCAAGAGCATGCATTCATTATGAGCTCACATTAGTTAATTGAAGAAATATTTTGGATAGATGGCTCGCTCTAATCTGCAGTCCTCAAATTCAAAGACATTAAATTTTACAGATTATCTCTTTGTATAGGCAAAAAACAAAAACTAGAGAAGGTTATGAAAGAGTCTCTAAATCACATGCTGGTTAGTGGTAAACCCAGTTTCCTTAACTCCTGAGATTGTTTATTTCTATTTCTATGAATGAGACATATGAGCACTGCTTGAAGTTGCACATGAGAGTTCAGTCACCTCGATTATAGTAATGGATGCAGTCTAGGAGTGAACAAAATTTCATCTCGTGCCTCACTTTGATTGGAAGTTTTCCCCAAGGAGAATTAAGTATGGCACAAACTAGGAAAGAGAAATAACTATTTCAGTTTTGATGAAGAGCACCGACAGAAACCTTGCCTTAAAATAATTTATGAAAGTCCTTAGGGCAATCCTTCGCACGCAATGAATACCCAATTAATGCTAGCTAACATAGTGGAAATAGCAAGAATTATTCACTTTAGTAAAATATAATAAGAAAGTATCTTATGCTGAAAATCCCTTCACAAGTTTCCCAATATTTATGTGATTTGTGTGTGCCAACTTCATGAGGTGAGGCAGTGTCTCTATTTTAGATTCTGTGGTTTACTTTCACCTTTCCTACAGATAGAAATTTGTAGGGTGGCTGGTTGCATTCAAAGGAGGCCTGTCAATGTCCCTGGAAACATATCCATATTCCACAGAGAAGTGTGAAAGTTGGTCAGAAGGAAGATGTTTCCAGTATCTCTTGGCTCAATAACCTGGTAGGCAGGTGTCTCCTTTCAGTCACTGAAGCTTTATCAGGACAAAGGCCAACAGCAATAATTGGGACAAATATAACAGTGGCCATTGTGTAATTCAAGCATAAATTCAGATTAATTCATCCAAAGAATTTCTATTTGATTGCTGTAAGTAAGGAGACAGAACATAATTTTCTTAAAAGAAAGTTTTAAGGAGTCGGAGGGACAAGCTATCTGTAGCACCCAGCAGTAGGAAGAAATACATATGTATATGCCTACTTTTAACTTTTACAGTGATTAGAGCTTCTGAAGCCAGTTGGTCCACATGTTCTGCTCCATCTATAAAATGGGCTTTCAACTAAAAAAAAGGTTCCTGTATTCCTGTAAAAGTAAAATGATATCTTTTCAAACATATTTCACTTTAGTTCAAATATAAAAGATCAAAGTAGCCTGCTTTGTTGTTAGGTTCTCCTACCTGTTTTTTGTTTTTTTACTTACTTTCTTTTTTTTTAATTAAGCATTTTATTTTGAGATAATTGTAGATTCCCATGCAATAAGCGGCAACAACATTTTACTCATTCTGTGTGACCTTTACTCATTTTCCACCAATGACATCTTGCAAAACTGTTACAGCCAGGGTATTTGCATGGATACAGTCAAGATACAGAACATTGTATTGGCCAAAGGGACCCTCGCACAGCCCTTAATAAAATATAATTTTATTGGTCGAGCAATGGTGGCTCAGTGGCAGAGTTCTCACCTGCCATGCCTGGAGACCCAGGTTTGATTCCCGATGCCTGCCCATTCAAAAAAAAGGAAAGAAAAAATATATATATATATAAAATTTTATTGATATATATTATATATTTATTTGCCATATAGTCATCCAAACTGTACAACCAATGGTTCACAGTATCATCATATAGCTGTGCATTCATCATCATAATCAATTTTTTTTTTTTTTTGCAAGGGCAGACACTGGAAATTGAACCCAGGTCTCTGGCATGGCAGGTGAGAATTCGGCCACTGAACCACCATTGCCCTGCCCCCAAGATTAATTTTTGAGCATTTCCATTATTCAAAGAAAAAATTAAAGTTGTTAAAAAGAGCACTCAAAACATCCTATACTTCCTCTATTTCTCTACTGTTTATCTATTTTTATCTTTATTTTCTTGCTCCTCTGTCCATACACTGGATAAAGGGAGTGTTAGTCACAAGGTTTTCACAATCACACATTCACACCTTATAAGCTATATAGTTATACAATCATCATCAAGAATCAAGGCTATTAAATTATAGTCAACAGTTTCAGATATTTTTCTCTAGCTACTACAACATACAAAAAATGGAAAAGGGATAGGTATATAATGCATAAGAATAACCTCAGCATGACCTCTCAACTCCATTTGAAATTTCTCAGCCACTGAAACTTTAGTTTGTTTCATTTCTCTTCCCCCTGGTTAAGAAGTTTTTCTCAATCTCACAATGCCCTGGCCAGGCTTATCTTTGGGAGTCACGTCCCATATAGGGGAGGCAGGGCAGTGGGTTCACCTATAGAATTGGTTTAGAGAGAAAGGCCACATCTGAGCAACAAAAGGGGTTCTCTGATAGTGACTCTTAGACATAATCAAAAGTAGGTTTAGCTTTTCCTTTGCAGGAATCAGTTTCATAAGGGCAAGCCCCAAGATTAAGGGCTCGGCCTATTTTAATTGGTAGTTCCCAGTGCTTGCAAAAATATCAGTTCTTCCCCAGGTGGGAAGTTTAATATTTCCACCTTTTACCCCAATCTCTCAGAGGACTCTGCAAATACTTTTACTTTCGTTTTAATGAAATGTTTGGTAGATTCTGAAACCATGCTGAAGTTGGTTCCACTGAGTGATAAAATTCCTGTCTGTTTTTTCTTTAGCTCTTTGGCAAATTGCAGATGTTGAATTGGTTCTTCAGACTAGAAATGACCAACAAATACACAAACAAACAGGCAAACAAACTGTGCTGTTTGAAAGGATGTATGTACCCTAGAAAAGCCATGTTTTAATCCTAATCCCATTTTGTAAAGGCAGCTGTTCCTTTTAATCCCTATTCAGTACTATATGCTTGAATCTATAATTAAATCATCTCCCTGGAGATATGACTCAATCATGAGTGGTTGTTAAACTGGATTAGGTGGAGACGTGTCTCCACCCACTCGGGTGGGTCTTGATTTGTTTACTGGAATCCTATAAAAGAGGAAACATGTTGGAGAAAGCTGGAGATTCTGAGAGAGCAGAGTGACATAGCAATGAGAAGCAGAGTCCACCAGCTAGCAACTTTTGGAGATGGAGAAGGAAAATACCTCCTGGGAAGCTTCATGAAACAGGAAGCCAGAAGAGAAAGTTAGCAGATGATGCCATATTTGCCACGTGCCTTTCCAAATGAGAGAGAAACCCTGAACTTTATGGGCCTTTGTGAATCAAGGTATCATTCCCTGGATGCCTTAAATTGGACATTTCTATAGACTTGCTTTAATTGGAATATTTTCTCAACCTTAGAACTATAAACTAGCAACTTATTAAATTCCCCTTTTTAAAAACCATTCTGTTTCTGGTATCGCATTCTGGCAGCTAGCAAATTAGAACACAAACAAAAGCAAAAATGCCATTTACCCATTTCACAAAAGTCACAGTATATTTATGGGGAAAGTACAAATTTCTCTATCTTAGGGTCATCTTGACTCAAATCTTCCTAGATTTCTTCAAAATTTTGCTCCTGTTCTGAAAAGTCATTTATTTACACAATACGCTCATTGATAGTAGTATTTTTCTAGACCTCATTACCTCCATAAAATGAAATTAATTTAATCACAGATAACAGAACAATTGTTCTCTTGTGAAGAAATTTCCCAATATTCACTTTTCTATTTTGCTGTTGTCAATATTTATTGATAATTACACTGTATGAAGTATAATATAACATGCAGGATATATTCTAAGTAATTATAAGGGCCTTACATCTTAAAGGTAAAAATATAAAAACATATTTTCTTATCTTGTGTTTTTTCCAAGGTAAAAGGTACTAGGGAAATATTTTTTAGTCTCAGCTACATTTAAAGAATAGAATAAAGAAAAGGCGTTAAAAGGAGAAAGCGAAGAAAACACTCAGAGTAGGTAGAGTTTTCTGCAACATAAACACAGTTTCATCTGTTGTGGATGCAAGCAAAGGTAACAGGGCACCTCATACACCTAGTAGGTCCAGAAAGAGCACATAGCCTTTTTCCCATACAACACCCACGATCTACATGGGACTGATTGATGACAGGGAAGAAAGATAAAGATGGATATAAAAGGAAGAAAATCTTGTGCCACCGACAAAATGAAAGTTTAAGAATCAACATCAAAAGCAGGATATTTAAGGAGTAATCAATTCTTAAAAAACAAAAGTGATTTTGGGAGCACAAAATCGATAACTTTTGTTATTCATAGTTTTACAATGTCTCAATGATTCAAGATAATGAAGTTTCCTTCAAGTTAAATATGACATATACCAAGAAATGAACACAGAATATGATCCTTTAATCAATCATAATTCTTGGCCATATTCCCCATTCCTTAAAAATAAGTCAATTTTATTTTTGCTTTAGGAGAGTATTTGTATGGTTGTATGTGTGTATGTGTGCACACGGGAGGGAGCATTATCAACAAATTAGTGGACCTTTTGGTCATGATGACAAATTTTTATTTAAACTTAACAAAAGCTCATTAGACACCAAGAGAGAAGAACAAAATCTCCAAAACTTTAAAATTTCCTTCCTAAAGAGCCAAAAAAACCCAATTATTTTCATAAGAAGGCAATCTGCTTTATCAATTTAGTACAAATATTATTATTATGTTTCATGGTTTGTGAAAATATCATAGACCATTAAACAAAGCTAGCCATATCTCAAATTATCCAAACATAAGAATTTATAGGCATAGAACAACAAAAAATGTTTGGCTTTTTAAAACAAAAATCTCTATCTTTTCTTGCTGATATCCTGTTATAGTAAAATAATAGATATGAAGCAATTCATTGCTTCTGTTTTGTTTTTTAACTCTATTGAGACATAATTGAAGCTAATGTTTGATGCGCTTTAACCAATTTATCTACTGTATAACCACTGTCCCTATCTCTTTATAACAAATGATTCCCTTTCTCCTCTCTAAGCAATATTGGTCTGATTTCTAGCACTATATATTAACTTGCCTGTTATGTAGTTTATATAATGGAATGATATAGTATGAGCTTTATCATGTCTGGTGCTTTTTGCTCCAAATATTTTTGTGATTCTTCCATATTGGGACATAACAATAATTGATGTCTTTTCATTGATGAGGAATATTTCATTGCAGGGACATCCTGTAGTTTGTTTTCCATTCACTTGTTGATTGACAAATGAAAAGTTTCCCCCAAATTGCTGCTAACATTTATGTGGATATATATCTCTATTTCTCTTGGGTAAATACATAGGAGTAGGATTGTGGCTTCATATGATAAATGTAGGTTTAATTTTAAAGATTACTGCCAAAAAATTCTTCAAAGTGGTTGCACAATCTTATACTCCCTTCAACAATATATTAACGTTCAAGTAATTTCAGATCTTTGCCAAGACTTGATAGCATTAATCTTTGTAATTTAAGCCACAACAGTAGTAACCTTCGGGTTTAATTTCCATTTTCTTGATGTCTAAAGATGTTGGACACTTTTCATGTGCTTATTGACCATTAATATAGTGAAATATATTTTTAAAATTTTGTCTCACGATTTATTATATTTTGCCTTCTTGTTTTTGAATTTTTGAAATTGCTTATATATTCCTGATAAAATTCTAGTCAGATATATGTGTTGAAAATATTCTCTCCAATAATTTAACTTCCTATTAGTTTCTAAGGATGTTTGTTAAGGGTGAAAATATCATTTGATGAAATCCAATTTAACAACATTTTCTATTATCATCTTTGTTATTTTTCTATATTGTTTATCTGTGTGTATTTCATTGATTTTCACTCTAATCTTTGGTAGATACATATTTTTATTTAATTTGTTCTTTTCCTAGCTTTTTTCTTTAGAAACTTAGATCATTCATATAAAATCTTTTTTCTTTTTAATATAAGTATTTGAAGTTATAATTTTCCCTCTATGTGCCCTAAGCCTTGCTCTCCTTCTATCCTCAGACTTTGAGATGTTGCATTTTTCTTTCCATTCAGGTGAAATACTTTCCAAATTCCCTTGTAATTATTTCAAATTACATGTTTCATTTCCAAATATCTAGGGAATTTTAAGATATCTTTCAGTAATTGATTCCAAATGTAATTCCTTTGTGGTTTGGGAATATATTCTGTATGCTTTCAATATTTTTAGATTTACTAAAACTGGTCTCACATCCATAAAAAGATACTTGAAGTGGTTTCATCGTGATCAGCATCAACATTAATTTCAATCTTTTCTGTAAATATCCTCTTCCCTTTCTTTATATGCTTGAAATCTTGTTATTCTTTAAGATACTGCTCCCTATGAGCTCCCTCCAATGGAAGCTGTTTTCTCTCTCACATCTCTCAAAACCTGCTTCCTGGAGGTGGGATATGTTTCCTCCTTGCTGCGGGTTGTTATTTCCTATTCTTCTTCACTTTGAAAACTGTCTCTTTTTTGAATGTCATTCCAGACCAGACCACTCATTAACCCATTTATAGCCATCTGCCAATTCCCAGCTACTAACCTAATTTACTCTTCACATATTTAAGTCCTCAGCTCACTGGTAACCCTTTCTAATACTACTCCTGTTAGTGACCATTATTGGAGCTCACAATATTAATATAAGATTTTTCAATGCCCTTGGATTCTAGACCTCCTCTCCTCTAATGAAATTATTCTCCACCAACTCTCTGCCTCTCACTACCACAGTTATCTCACTGACTTGTTGTTATCCATAAATGTAACCCTTCCATAATCCAGTTTCAAGTACCCATCCTGTCACCTCTTCCTCCCTTGTTTATCTGCTCTTTTATCTCAAACCCAATAATCCTTCATTTTTTTTTGTACCTTGAATCCATTGATCCCACTAAGTTATCACTGTTTTGATCCTTTTGTGTCCTCTTTTCTTCTTATGCAAGTTACATTCCATGATGCATCATTATTACTCCTTCTTCCTTTTGTTTCTAGCCTCACCTTCCTTGCCTTTATTGTTTTAACGCACACCCTTAGGAAATCAACAACCTCCCTTTAATCTAGCTGTCCTCCTGTGTGCCTCTACTGGCACAGCCTGAAAATGGTGAAAGGAGTGAACATAAGCCATAATCATTTGATACATATTGACCCCTGTAAACGTTCAATTATACTACGTTTCCCTTGCTCTTTCTTGCTCATATTTTCCCAAACAACTATTTTAGAATGACCTCTCTCTCTCTTCAAATCTCCAGCACACCTTCAGCACACCTTCACTTATCTTCAATCTCAGCTGACCATCCTCCCTCTTATTTTACTGAAAAAATTGAAA
Organism: Myrmecophaga tridactyla; assembly: GCA_004026745.1. Lineage (NCBI taxonomy): Eukaryota > Metazoa > Chordata > Mammalia > Pilosa > Myrmecophagidae > Myrmecophaga > Myrmecophaga tridactyla. The sequence goes on along the minus strand of PVIY010009473.1, from coordinate 48,450 downwards.
TCATCATTAGGGTTTGTTATCACCTCCACTTCTATCCTCTTACCTACACCAGGATCCATATACTATAACTTCTTCCTGGTCAAAATGAATGGTCTCTCTCTGCTTCTAGTTTGGGCCATCCCCTCCATAGCTCTGGTGGCCATTTCTCAGTCTTTAACTAACTTAACTTGTCAGTAGCCGTTAACACAATTTGTCACTCCCTATTTCCCAAAACACTTTATTTGCCTGGTTTGTAGTGTCCCATACTTCTCTGGTTTCCATTTTACTCCCTGACCATGTCTTAGTCTTTTTTTCCCCTTATTGTTGCTTTTATTGTTTTATTGTTATTTTTGTTTTGTTTTTATGTCTGTTCAACCAGAACCAGCTATAGTGCAAAATGAAAATGTGGAATCCTTGTCCACAAATTATATATTAAGGCTTCCAAGGTGATAATACAGTATTAAACCAACTGTGAGCCCTGTCCTAGCACGTGGTCCTAAATAACCACACAGGTATCACACCCATGAGGCCACTTATCAATCAAACTTTAAATACTGGAGGAACTTATGGCCAAAAATCTTGGACTTTTTCTCTTCAATTTCTGTATCTTCTTTCTCGGTTATGTTTTCCAATCTTTCAGAGTATAACCCACTATATGCTGATGATTTCTGAATTTATAACTGCATCCTATAAATTTCCACTCATTTTTCACCTATATTATTAACAGGAATTTCAAATTTAATATGCTGCAAACTAAGCTCTTGATCTTCCTTCAAAACCAGATGCATCCATGGCCTCTGCAACTCAGTTAATGGAGGATTACTTCCTTCAGTTTCCCAGGCCCTAACCTTTGATGTCATCCTTGATGCTTCTCATTCTCTCCCTTGTTAATCAGTTATTTTAGCCCAACCTTCAAAACCTATCCAGAATCTAATCACTGCTCCTCACAACCCCTGCTATCATCATTCTTGTCCAGGCTACCGTAGTTCTTACCTCCATTATTGCAGTACCCTTCTTCTTGGCTTTCTGATTCTGTGTTGACTTCTTTCAGACTATTCTCTTCCAGCATCCACAGTGATCCTGTTAAAATGTAAGAGAGATTATGCCATTTTTTTTCCCACAAAATCAGCATGGAATCGGACATAATCTAAACTCTAGGCCAGCTGTTTTGCCTGAAAGAATTGTGGATGGACGCAGCTTGGAGAAACCTGCCTGGTGTCAGAATCAATCTCAAACACTGGCCACAACAACTATCACTTCATAGGAGCCTGAATTTAATTTGTTTGGTCTTTTGGCTAAATCCAGGGCATTGTTGAAAACAATAGAGTAACAAGTTCACAATTAATGGAGCTGAACAACTAAGCGAGATCAGAAAAAGACATAGTCAAAGAGGGTGCTACCAAACACACAGTGACGTCAGGTGACTGTGCATACCAGGGTTTCACGCTGGAGTAGCAGCAGCACAGACTTGACACTATGGGCAGGTAACTGACTCCACTGAAATAATCCAGCCAGTGATTAAATAAATAAGCAAGTAAGAATAACAAGCCCTAAATGGTGATAGGGGTGGCAAAGAGGCAAGTATGCATAGTTACTGGAATATATTATTTAAATGCTCAGTTTCCAACAAAAATGTATGAGATATGCAGAGAAAACAGGAAATATGACCTATTCAATGGAAAGAAAACAAGCAGCAAAAACCACCTGGGATTTAGACCAGATGACTGGATGTTGGATTTACCATATAAAACCTTCAAATGAATCATTATAGTTTCAAAGAACCAAATGAAATGATAACTGTAAAAGAAAAGGAAGGTATGATGATAATGCTGCTTCAAATAAAGATCAATACAAAGCCAGAAAGGATAAAAAGGAACCAAATGGAAATTGTGTAATCGAAAAGTACAACTCAAATGAAAAATTCATTTAAGGGGCTCAACAGTAGATTTGAAGTAGTAGAGGAAAGAATATTAAACTTGAAGATAAATTAATAAAGAGCATGCAATCTAGATAACACAGATAAAAAAGAACAATGAAGAATGAACAAAGCTGACCAGACTTGTAAGGCATTGTTGAGCATCCAACATAAGTGTACCAATGTACACAATGGGAGTACCAGAAGGAGAAAACAGGGAAAAAGAAGCAGAAAAAATGTTCAAAGAAACTTCCCAAATTTATTAAAAAGAATAATGAACACATTTTAGAAGCTGAGAACTCCAAGTAAGATAAATTAAAAAAGATCCAAAAGTAGATGCAATGTAATAAGTGAAAATGCTGGAAGCCAAAGACAAGAGGAAAGTTTTGAAAGCAGCAAAAGAAAAATAACTCATTACATGCAAAGGCGATTAATTATGGTGATTGCCAATCATATTAAAAGTTGACTACTCAGCAGAAACAAAGGAAGCCAGAAACAGTGGAATAATATATTCAAGGTACTCAAAGAGAAACATAACTATCCAAGCATCCTGTATTCAGCAAAGCTGTCTTTCAAAAATTAAAGTGAAATAAAAATATTCCAAAAAGACCAAAAACTTAGAGAATTTATTCCTAAGCAGATGCACCTTACAACAAGTACTAAAGCAAGTTCTTCAGGCTGAAAGCAAGTGACTCCAGATGGTGATTAGAATTCACACAAACAAAGAGCACAGGTCAAGGTAATTACATATCTGTAAAAAGACAGTATAAATGCACACTTTCTCACCCAGCTCTTAACTGACATAAACAATTCTTACATAAAATAATATGTGTAAAATGAATCATTGAATCTATAACATATAGAAATATATTATTTTTTCCAATAAGAACACAAAAAAAGTGGTAGATGGGGGCAAAGCTGTACTGGGCCACTAATTCTGCCAATTCCACCAATAGTGGAATTATTCACACTCACAATACCCAGAATGGAAACAATACAGATGTCCATGGCCTGATGAATGGATAAACAATGAGTAGTATGTCCATGCAATGATATTATTATTTGGCCAAATGGGCAATTAAGTACAGATACTTAAGTACTGATACCAAGATGGAGGAAGTATGAAAATGTTATGCTAAGTGAAAGAAGCCAGTCACAAAAGACCAATTATCATATGATTACATTTATACAAAATGGAAAGAATAGGAAAATTATAGATCAGAAATATTAGCGATTGCTTAGCACCGGGAGAAGACTATGATAACAGGGGGCTGTCAGCCAAAGGATACAGGGCATGAAATATTGACCGTGAAGAGATGATACATTGACCATGGTGATGGTGGCATATACCTGTGAATAACTATAATCCGCTCAATTGCACGTTTTAAATGGGTGAATTTTAGTGTGCAAACTATATCTCAATAAATCTGCTTATAAAAAAGAAAAGGATACAAGAAACAAACCAAAGCATCCAATGTGTACCTATGTCAAACATGTTTGTTTTATTTAGTTATCTAGCATAATTTATGCCTCCTCCCCTAATGTTAGCGCCATAAGAGCAAGGATCAGAGCCTGCTTTTTATTTACTTGCCTATCTGTAATATGTAGAAAGGTCCAAGTACATGTTGCTAAAATTAATTAATGGATGAGTTCAGGCTTTTTATTTTTCCCTAATCAGTGATTTTTTTCTTTCTGTAACTCTTTCCATGACTTTTCTTACCTAATTCAATGTACAGGAAAAGTGTGTGCATTATAGTAGTATATTTCTAATTGACTTCTAATGGCATGAAAAATGAGTTGGATCATATGGCAATTTTAATGTGTAGTCAACAGGATTGACATGACCAGAGTAGACAATGCACATTTCATACCTACTTACTTTTGCCATGGTAAAGATGAATTAAATTAGCTGTGGGGTTTGAAAAATGCAACATGAACAATAGAAAATGCACAATGACAATAAATGAGGACATATGGCATTGCTTTTGTCTCAATATATAGCTCTTGGACACGGCGGGTCACACAGTGAAAAAAAATTCAGTGCCTCTCTCTCTGCCCATTAATAATCACAACTCTTAGCACATAACCATAGCTCTTTTCTACCAGCATCTAGCCACAAATATGCCATAGTTTTACAAAAGAATGGATCACCTCTTAAGCATCATAGGAGAATGTCAATATCTTAGATTTTAACCTTTAGAAAAACATAAAACTGTATGTTTTATTCTCATTTATGTCTGTAGAACACCAGGTTAAAGGAGCAAAGCAGTCTTTGAAATAAAACAGACTCTCTATATAAAAGTGGAATGCACTCTGCAAAAGAAGCAAACTATGACTCTGCATTGTATTTGCACAAGGTACTCATAAAAATTCTTCCTAACCATGCTTAATAAACCTGAGTTTTCAATCTGCCTGTTAGTTATTTAGTGTTTGTACATACCCTGGCTTATTATGCCATGTCACTGTATCATTTTGAGGTAGATATTTCTTTAGTTATGTTTTTATTCACAGACTATAAAGCACAGATTGATTGGGGAAGAAAATTTCCTTCGTATTACAGAATTAGGACAGTTCTGCAATTATTTTCCATTTTCCCCTCTAGGGTTGACTTGGCAGTATATTTTATATTTAAAGAATATTGATTATTCTAATAAAGGAGGTTTAATCTTATTAATTGGGGACTCAAGAAGATTCAGTATGGTCAAAATATCATCTATTGTGAAGTTCTTTCTTTTGACATTGCTGACTGTTTTGTGGTCAGTGAAAAATGTGATAAATTCTGCTCCCCTTGTGACTGTAGTTTTTCTTAACAGGTGTAACATCGGGGCATGGAATGAGAAAAAAATAAGCCATTGACACAATTCAGGTTTTAAGCTTTATATCACATCAACAATAGAATAAAACTCTTCTGTTAATGGGAAATTAGTTACACTGGCAAAGCCATGTTCAGAAAAAAAGAGAATATCCATTTCTCAAGCACTTCATGAGAAAATTACATATGTGCCCATTGAAAGAGGCTTATGTATATGTGCCAAAGACTTTGCATATTCCCTCATCATACAGCCAGTTCTCCTCACAAGCCATTACACTCAATGTTTACGAAGCAATCTTACACTCAGCATTTACAAGATTGCTTTGAAATATTAATAACAAAATTACATGTTAACATTGGTTTTAACCAAAGAACTCAAATCATGTTACAGCATATGCAGCATTAAGTAACTAGCTTTTGTGAAGAGGTAAGGAAACTGAGGCAAACGGAAATGAGTTACTTATCTGAGGTGTTTTTGTGGGTCAGCCACAGAGCCAGAACTAGACCCTCTCCATTAGACCAGATCAACGCTCTCTCTTGAAGTTGGCATGTGAAGGTAACATCATACAAGTATCTAATAAAGACTTTAAGCTATTATAGTAGAGTGGCTTCAGACAAAATTCGAATTGATTGAAACTTTTCTCTGAAACTTGAATCAAAGCAAACCCCTCTTTTCTTTCTGCACCTCTTCTCTTGTAGTAAAGGATCCAAAGATAGCACACAAATGGATGTTTCTCTGATACCTGTGGCTTATCAGTAAGAATAGAAGTAATGGAAATCTCATGAGAAAGCCTGCTCTTAAAAGATTTCCAATCCAATTTTTGAACTCAAAAGGCTTGAATTAGTTTCAGATTAACATCCGAGGCTTTCAAAGTCATCTTTCAGGATTCAATTATCAGGAGGACATCAGACACTGATATTTAGGTTCAATTTTTGTTGTAAGAGAGAAATAGGCAAATATACAGCTCTTCCCTTTTGTTTTTCTTTTTTTTTTTATGCCTAGTGTCCTGTTTTCTATCTTTTTATCACTATTATACATGTCATTTATTTCCCTTTTTAAGCTTCCATTACTTTATAAAATAATCACACATCTGTGCATGTGTGTATGCACACACCCATACAAAAACAATGCAATACTTCTTTATAGTCTGCTAAAGCAGTGGTAAATCAACAGGTCATTTTATTTCTCTTTATACTATGCAATACTCCATAGCTAATAGTCAGAGAGGATTAATTTACAAACATCTTCAATTTCAGTGACCTTCACCAGCCTTTCAACGGAAGAAATCCCTCTCCACAATGCCCACTAGACAGTGTAACTGCCATCCCTGTTCCTTCTTCTCTGATCTTCAGGTCTTCCTGGTTGCAGATGTGATTGGGATGGTTCACAAACACTCCAATTTCTTTTCCAGTCAGTAAACCAGCTTCTATTTGGACAAAAAACCAACAAGTCAGGCAAGCAGAAAGTGTATTGCAGAGATGTATCCACCTCAGTCTGCCCTGAAGAATTTGAAGCCAGAAGATCAAGATATGTGAATTATAATTCAGAGCAGAAGCTTCTGGGGATTCATACATTACAAATGTAACCAACCACAGTGGTTATTTATTAATTAGAGAAAGAGATCCCAGTCTTTCTCAGGAGACCACTTAAGTATTCCATCAAGAAAAATTTCATCCTAACCTATTTGAAGCAACCTATTCATCTTTGTCATTTTCCAAACCTTCCTTTGGAGGGTAGTTCTCTTGCTGAGGACCAATGTCTATAGAGGGTTGGCTTTACCTTGAACTGTCACTCAGTAGCCCTGGACGCTTTTGTCAAATTCTGAAAAAGAAAGTGCTTCACATCTCACTGCACACATTGAGGCACATGCTAATAATGATTTTTTTTGTGCACATGTTTATTTTTATAAAACTAATACCTAATCTGTTTCAGTTAAGATCAACTGCAGAGGAACACTGCATGTACACATTGCCCAATTGCAGACTGCACCTATTTGAAAGCTGATAGTTACTATATAGAAGAAGAAAAAAAGAGAAATGTTTGAAAATACTGAGTTTCATGCAAGCCTGAGTCAAGTGCAATGTAAACTGAGGATAGTCTCTGATGAATAGTTGCAAGTGCTTCCACTGTGGGTAAGGTCGCTAATGTCAATGTTACATAAATCAAAACGATAAAAGGCAAAATATGCACTTCTTTAGCTTATGCTTTTCATCCTAAGGGCACCTTAATAGCTTACCTTCAAAAGGCTTCAAGATTGCTGGTTACAAAGAGTCTGCCCACAAACATGGCCAATTTTCCTGAAAATCATTGGGTTGTTTCAGTTGAGGGATGCCAAAGAGATATCTTTATTTAAAACACTTTATAAAATTAGTGTTTCTGTAAACAAACTAACTGGCATTTGCTTACTGCTATGAAATGAAAGGCTCAGAATCTTCAAACAGTTCTCTGCTAACACACCTGTAGTTTCATTTATATTAAGTGATAAGCAGAGTTCCATCCTTCTTAAGGATAATTTTGGTTACATTTTACTATATTTCTGATTCTCCCAATTGTATACTCTATTACTTGTATAGTATGACAGTAGCTCCCAAATCACCGAACCAATAGGGTTGGGCGAGGAGTCAGAGATGTCCCATAATTATTATTTTTAAAACTTCTAAAATTATTCTAACTGATAATCAACTAATTTGGCAAACCTGTATTTTACTTCAAGGATACTACAAGAAGAGCAATCCCTGATCTGTAAACATATACTCATGTATAGAGGAAAAGCCTATTACACAAATGTTGCATGTTTTATATACACCTAACAGCACTATACATACCTTAAAAACGGGCATTGTAAAGATCCCTATAGATTGGGAGAGGGATCAGAAGAGAATGTGGAGGTATATAATATGAAAATAAGACTTAACAAATGAGTATAACTGCTGAATCAGTATATTACTATTCCTTCTAGTCACCAGTGTTTTGGAGCAGCTAGAAGAAAAAATCTGAGATGGTGGAATGGTAGCCCATGACAAGTTCTGGGATCTTTTCTGTAACTACTTGCTGATGTATGCTTTGAAAATTATTGGTTTTTCTCTCTTCGCTTTGTATATATATATGTTGCATTGTACAATAAAAATCGTTTAAACAATAAAGCTCACCTTGATTTCCCTGAGAACAAAGCCAGTGTTCTTGTCCAATTATAACACTTAGTTACAGATGTAGAGAAGAGGCAGCCTCACCTTTCCCTCAAAGCCCCTTTAATATCCAGAAGCTTTTGCATTTTTTTGCTTTTTCTCTTAGTTTTGGCCTTTCCTAAACTGAGCAGATTACCCCCCTCCAATTGCCTCCTTATCGTAAAGGCTTCCTAGTTTAACTCCTTTCCTTCTTTCATTGTCTGTCTCCACTTTCACCAATTTAGTAAAAAGAAACATTTTCTGCATTTCCCTGCCTTTTTCCCTTGTCCCTCTCTTCAGATAGTCACATGCCATGAAGCAGCTTGGGTCACAAGCTGAAGAGCAATATCCATTATTGAATATAATTGGACTTATGATTTTCTGCTGATGAATAAAATTGCAGTCATATAATTTTTATATGCTCTGCACAAAACCAGATTTATTTACTTATTATTCAACAAATAATTATTAATATGCTAAAGCTTTCCAGGAACTCTAGAAGACACAGGTGATCAGACATAAATAAGACTACGTTCCTGTGCCATCAATAAGCTCACAGTCTGGTGAAGATATACAGTGAAATGTAAAATACAACTTCTTGCAAACCCTGATAGAGATAGCTTAGTATAAGAATGAAGAGGAGTGGGTAAACAACCCAGCCTGAAATGGAATAGATTCAGAAGAGAAGGCTTAAAGGCTTAAAAAGTATTAGCTAGGCCAAGACAGTATGGTAGAAAATGCATTTCAGGCAGAAAGGACAGCATGACCAAAGGCACAATGATTTTGGTGAGTGTACATTGGGTATTTACCAATATTGCAGAGGCATAAAATGAAGCAGAAAGTGGCAAGACATAAAGTGAAATAGGTAGTAAAGTCCGCATTATGAGTAATATAAATGACAGGCTGGGAAACTTAGAATTATCCTGTGGACCGTGTAAGGCTACAGAATGGGTATAAGTAGGAAAGTTATGATAGGTTTGCATAGGAGATAATATTGGTGTTTATAAACGAATTCGAGTCAACACAGCTAGTGGCTTTTAGTATTCATGTTACAATTTTTTCACATTGTCAGTTTTCTTTCATTTCATGATTATTAAGGCAACCATGGCCAACTATTTTACTGTCCACCAAACCTCTTGTTGTTTGTTATCCACACATATGGTCATATGGCTTTCTCTGGCCAAAAAAACCTAAAAAAACAAACGTGAGAGGTAAGGTGTGCTTCTGATTATGTAAAAGAAGTTTTTAAGAATCAGCATGCAGCACATCATGTGTCATGTTCTCATATTCTCCCTTGAGGCGCATTACATCTCCACAAATAGCAATATTATGTTAAATCACTTAGATGTCATTGTAGTGATATTTCCTCTCAAACTGGAAACTTTTTAGTAGCCTCTTTGAACTTACTAACTGTGCTGGTTTGAAACTATTACATACCCCAGAAAAGCCATGTTCTTTTAGCCCTACTTCAATCTTGTGGGGGCAGACCTATTGTTTGGGAGGGACCTTTTGATTTGGGTTGTTTCCATGAGATGCAACCCACCCAATTGTGGATGGAATCTTTTGATTAGATGGAGATGTAACTGTTCTAGGAAGGCAATATATCAGAATTGGAATGGCTTTTAAAAAGGGGAACTTAATAAGTTGCTAGTTTACAGTTCTAACACCAAGAAAATGTCCCAAATTAAAACAAGTCTATAGGAATGTCCAATCTAAGGCACCCAGGAGATACCTTAGTTCAAGAAGGCCAATGAAGTTTAAGATTTCTCTCTCAGCTGGAAGGGCACATGATGAGCACAGTCAGAGTTTCTCTCTCATCTGGAAAGGCACTTGTTGAACACAGTCAGGGTTCCTCTCTCATCTGGAAGGACACAAGGTGAACACAGCACCATCTGCCAGCTTCTTCTCCTGGCTTCCTGTTTCATGAAGCTCCCTAGGAGGTGTTTTCCTTCTTCATCTCCAAAGTCCTAGCTGGTGGACTTTCTGCTTCGTGGTGCTGCAGCATCCTCTGCTCTCTCTGAATCTCCTTCATTCTCCAAAATGTTTCCTCTTTTATAGGACTTCAGAAACTAATCAAGGCCCACCCAAATGGGTGGAGACACATTTCCCCCAATCCAGCTTAACAACCGCTCTTGATTGGTTACATCTTCAGGGAGATGATCTAATTACAGATTCAAACATACTGCATTGAATAGGGATTACTCTGCCTTTATGAAATGGGATTTAGATTAAAACATGGTTTTTCAGGGGACATACATCCTTTCAAACCAGCACAGTAACCTTGCCCATTAATTAGTTTATTGGAATCCTTAAAAGAACTCATGGAGAGAAAAAGAGTTCAGAAACAATACAAAGAGCAGGCACCTAGACACAGATGTCTGGAGATGTTTGGAGATAGGCAGAAGCCCAGAGAGGAGCCCACTGGAACAGGTGCTGAAGCAAAAGACCAGCAGACATCACCATGTACCCTCCCAGGTAACAGAGAAACCCTGGACAGTAGCAGCTTTTCTTGAGTGAAAGCATCCTCTTGTTAATGCCTTAATTGAACATTTTCATGATGTTAGAATTGTAACTTGATATATCACCTTTTTAAAAGCCAATCCATTTCTGGTATACTGCATTCCAGCAGTATTAGCAAACTAAAACACTAACCAAATATCAATGTAGTCTATGTAAGGCTGCTTCTCCTGAAATAGCTAAATGATATAAAGAATAGTGGTTAGAGACAGAATTTTTTTTTTACTTCAATTACATGGATATTTATTCATTTATTTGTTTCTTCATCAAATACATGAATTTTTCAAATGACAGTAAACCAACACTGTAAAAGTGCTGTGGAAAATGAGTGCATAACCTAATGAAGACCTGAGTACCAAAATATACAATCCGACATTAAATACAGGGAAATTGAACACATGGGGTTGAATTTGGTTTATTCTATTAAGGTAATATTTATTAATTACCAGATAGCTTGAAATAACTGCATGATATTTTGTTTAATAAAATAAATTTATTGAGTATGATATGCTTTCAGAGCAAAAACACTGTTGCAAACTCCAACTAAATATAGAAAAAAGCATCCAATCTGCAAACAAGGATTCACTGACATTTGACAACAACCAAATATGCATAGGGTAAATTACTATAATAAACCCATACATGTGTAATGTGAGAGAGTGAAAAACTGTTAGTGGCTGTGCATCGGAAAGCAGCATCTAAGTGAGAAATGTAGAAAGTTGACAAGGGAAGTTTGTTTGAAAATGCTTTTTTCAAAGAAGGTTTGAGGAAAATTCTTTCTGACCCAAGAGACAGAGAATGTAAAATTAAAGCACATATGTGGGACCACAATAGAAAGAAACTGAGTGGATCAGAACAAGCAGGTGTTTATTTACCTGTCAGGTATAAATATGTAATAATGGACAATAAAAACATGGCTTATGGTGTGTAAGACTTCATATAAATTGTAAAGTTTCTTGAAAAACTAAGAAGAGTTTAGTAGCCACAATCTGAAAAAGGAGCACTGTTGATTTCTGAGGCTTTGATAAAGAAGTATAACTAATTTAATACAATATCATATCTGACTTATATCACATATAAGTTTAATGATTAATTATGCCTTTCCAAATACACAGAGTCATGAAGTATATTTTTTCTGCACAATAATAAGAAATATTGGCATAGTTAGGATGACATTAATTGTGAAATGAAGGACTCTCAGCACTTCCTACTGGTAGCAGCACTGAACCAACAATTTCCCAGATAAACACTTCACCACCGGGAATTCTGACAGCTCTGAAGGGGGAAAAAAGAGACATTTTTATTCTCTATACAAAGTATAACCACAGGTATTGATGCAGTTACAGCTTGAAACCATATTCTTAAGCATTGAAAATGACTCTGCAGGGAAATGGTGTGGGTTTAAGTCTTGATAATGCCACAATAAAGAACAGAACAAGAAACTTAAATTATATGCACTTCAGTAAAGTAACAATGTATATTTTCTTTGTAGCTTTTGACAGGTAAACCTATATATGACCTTTAGTTGACATGTACAAATCCAATAACATTGACTAGGTTATAGTTTACCTGTTGGAAATTGTGCCTCTAGCCATGTTTGGCTACATTCAAGAGCCATGTGAGAGGTTACATTACACAAAAACAAGACATCTTTCTTTCTTTTAGTCATTTTTCAGGAAAGTATCACAACATTTTTTCTTCCCCTCACCTCTACATTTCCTTTGCTGAAAGCTCATGTCCAGCTCTTTGCACCGTTTGATTCTCATTTCATACTCATCAAAGCCAAAACACTCAAAGAAACAAGAAAACAATAAAGAAAAGTAACTAGTGCCTTTCCAGAAGGATTTTATGGCTGACAGAAAAAAGGGTGTGAACCTGCCATTTTATCCCTGAAGCTTTGAAACGGATCCTTGTCCTCTCACACTAAATTTGGTAAATATAAATCATACACTGTGATAGGTTCAGGTTTCAACTTGGCCACGTGGTGGTACCCAGTTCTGTTGCTGTGGACTTAAATGATCAGCATGTGAATTTCCTCCATGGCTGATTACATCTGTGGTTGGCTAATGGGAGTGCCTTCTGCAATAATGATGTTTAATTTAATCAACTGGGGGGCTTAAAAGGGGAAGTTAAAAGAGAAAGAAGCAGCTCAGCATAGCCCAGCTCAGTGCTCAGACACAGAACCAGACATTTGGACATGCAGAGAGGAAACACCCCGGGAAAAGCTGATTGAAACCAGAAGCTCAGAGAGAAGGCCAGCAGATATTGCTGTGTGCCTTCACATGTGACAGAGGAACTCAGATGAAAGCTAGCTGCCGTTTCTTTGAAGAACTAAAACATGTGGTATAGTGGTTTCTTCTGGTTGTTTACATGAAAACATGTGGGAATTGCTGTCATTTGATACAATTTCATGAACGTAAGACTCTTAGAGAATTTGAGCACCTGAAAATATACCAGTTAGAGCACATGGTTTACAAACTCTCTTTCCCATCTTCTTTTCTAGAGTTGTACAACCACCAAGAAAAATATGTGGGTGAGCCTTGAGAAAGCCCGTGCAGCCATATCTTCCCATTGGGTCTCCTAGGAGAAGGCTGTTAAGGGATCTTGTTCTTCTAGTGTCAGTGAGAATAAGCAAGGAGCCACTGGGAAGAGGATCAGCCCCTCCTCCAGGCCAAGGACATTGATGGGATTTAGTAGATCTCTGGGGGAATCTAGGTTTTAGAAACTGATAAATTCCATGGAGAAAGGCCAGACTGCTTGCCGCTTGTGATTCAAAGAGAGGGAGGGCCAGCCCGTCCCCTGCAGTTGTCACCCCACTGATTGGAAAAGGAACCTTGGTTTACACCTAGGAAATCTGACAACATCAGATTTGTTCCCCAATCCTCAGCAAAAGGTAATACACTCCAGTTGTTCTTAATTGGATTATAAATTCAGAAATTTCTATGCCTGCCTTCTAAAACTCTCCTGCTACTTTGTAGATACATATGGGTGTGGTAGAAACATATGAAATAGAAAATAAAGTAATACATCATTTTAAAGGATTAAGGGAAGAGCAAGTGTTAATTCAGATTGTTGGCAATAAGTGAAGTGGAACTGATGGAAGAATTTGACAAAACAAAATTTTAAAACTGCAAGCACACATGGGCAAGCAATTAGATCACGGAATGTATTCTGGAACACAGGGTAAAAAAAATCTATAGATGAATTGAAATTATGGGAATCACTGCCAAGAACAGGTTTATTGATCTTAAAGATGAAGCAGAAAATTAAATTTCAAAAGGAGTGGAAGTCTTGAGGGAAAAGCTAAGAGAAAGAAAGACAGATATCAGAAGTTATGAAATGTGGAAAATATGTGCCAGAAGGAAAGAAAAAGTAACAGTTGGAAAACAAATAATTAGACAATAAAAAAAAGAAAAAATTCCTGAGTTTAAGAGTGGGAATCTGCAGATGGAAACTTCTAGACAGAATTAATGAAAATTTCTAAGTTACACTTTAAAAAGATAAATCTAACCAGCTTTAAGATATGAATTTTTTAAAACGCTATATTCAATATAGAAATCAGGTTAGCACTGGAATTTTTATCTAAGGTATTGGGAGGCCATAATATAATAGCTAAAGACTATTGATATAAAAGGCAATAATTTTGTGATCATGTATATAGCCAGGTCACAAACTGGTAGAATTTATAAACTAATATGGTAAAATGGTGAGATACAAGATTGATATAAATAATAATGGCTTTTTCTAGAATGACTATAATTAGTTTTGTTTGTTTGTTTATTTGTTTGTTTTGCACGGGCAGGCACCGGGAATCGAACCTAGGTCTCTGGCATGGCAGGCAAGAATTCTGCCACTGAGCCACCATTGCACCACCCTATAACTAATTTTAGTGGGAAATAATCCACTTATAATCATGATGAAACTGTAAAATAATACTGGAACAAAATATTTAAGAGAGGAATAAGGCTTATTTGAAAAGAACTGTAAACGTATTGTGCTGGTTTGAAATGATGTATGTACCCTAGAAAAGCCATGTTTTAATCCTAATCCCATTTTGTAAAGGCAGCCATTTCTTCTAATCCCTATTCAATATTGTATGTTTGAAACTGTAATTAGATCATCTCCCTGGAGGTGTGATTTAATCAAGAGTGCTTGTTAAACTGGGTTAGGTAAAGGTGTGTCTCCACCCGTTTGTGTGGGTCTTGATAAGTTTCTTAAATCCTATAAAAGAGGAAACATTTTGGAGAATGAGAGATTCAGAGAGGACAGAGAATGCTGCAGCACCATGAAGCAGAGAGTCCATCAGCCAGTGCTTTGGAGATGAAGAAGGAAGATGCCTCCCAGGGAGCTTCATGGAACAGGAAGCCAGGAGAAGAAGCTAGCAGATGACACTGCTCACCATGTGCCCTTCTAGCTGAGGGAGAAACTGTGACTGTGTTCACCATGTGCCTTCTCACTTGAGAGAAAGAGACTCTGAACTTCATCGGCCTACTTGAACCGAGGTATCTTTCCCTTGATGCCTTTGATGGGACATCTCTATAGATTTGCTCTAACTGGGACATTTTCTCAGCCTTAGAACTGTAAACTAGCAACTTATTAAATTCCCCTTTTTAAAAGCCATTCCATTTCTGGTATATTGCATTCCGGCTGCTATCAAACTAGAACGTGTATGAAGAGCGTGAAACATTCCCAGAATAAATGGAAAAGCATGTTGTTTTCTTGCTTTAGAAGGCTTAGTATCAAGAAAATGTCAATTCTTGTGAAAGTGTATGTTATTCATTTATTCAAAATATTAATTTTAATATTCTATGTATCAAAAATACAGCGATGACAGTCATGGAATACGGAGAGTAAACAAAATTAATAAAATCTATTGCATGTTAAATAGTGTTTTGGTTTGCTAGGCTACTCAAAGCAGACATCATGAAATGGGCTGGCTTTGGGCAATAGGAATTCATTAGCTTACAGTATTGAGGCTGGGGAAAATAGCTAAATCAAAGCATCATCAAAGCCATGCTTTGTTCCTGAAAACTAGCTACTGACAATCCTTGATCTCTGTGCTACATAATGGCACCTACAGGTCTTTCCCTTCTCTTCCGGTGCTTTCAAAGTTTTGCTCCTATGGCTTTGTCTGTCTGTCTGTATGTATGCATGTATGTTCGTCTCTGTCTCTCTCTGTATTCATCCTATTTTTAAAGGACTCCAGTAAGAAGATTAAGACTCCACCCCACTGGGCCACACCTTAACTGAAGTAACCTCAGCAAAATGATCTACTTACAATGGGTTTATACCCCAGAAGTGGATTGATTTTAAGAATATAATTTTGGGGGCTTCATACAGTTCCAATCCACCACAAATAAGAATAAAATACTATGGAGGCAAAAAAAAAAAAGCAGGGAATTAGAATAGAAATAGTTCAATAGAAAACAGTTCAAATGGGTAGTTGGAAAAAGCTTCCATGAAAGCTTCTATGAAAAAGTGACATTTGAATACAGATCTGAAGGAGCTTAGCAAACAAAATATTTGTCATTTTAGAGGAGAGAAATGTAGAATGTCTCTGAGTTGACAGTATGCAAGAAGGCTTATAGAGCTGAAATGGAGTGAGCAAAGGGTGAGGTATTGGAGCTGAGGTCAGTGAGGCAGGACCAGATCACAGCATTTTAAGTACTTCACTTTATATTCTGAGTAGGTTTGGAAGTCACTAGAGACTTGGAGCAGAGGAGTGCTGTATCAGCCTAACATTTTAACAGGATGACTCTGGTAACTGTTTTGACCACAGAGAAAGGGGAAAGGATAGAAGCAGGAAGAGTAGTTGGGAGCTTCTTGCAACTGTCCAAGTGAGAATGCAACCATGTCCAAGGGGGCACAGGCAAGATGCAGGTCTAGAATTTGTTAAAAGTGATTGTATCCCAGACTAATTTTAAAGATTAAGCCCTGATTCTGGATCCTCTGTGTTAGGGAAAGACTGAAGTTGAGGATGACATCAAGGTTTTCCATCTGAGTAGACGTGGTGTAACTACTAATTGAGTGGGGAATAACTGCCAAAGAAGCTCAAAATTGGACATTTTAAGGTGAGGTATCTATTAGAAATACTCAAATGGAATTATTACAGGTAATTAAACATGAGTCTAGAGTTAGGGAACAAGTCTAATCAGATTAACCTATACTCGGATTGTTATCAAGATGGGGTATATTTTGGAACATTAATACATAAATTTTAATTAACTTTAAGTCAATTTTAATGAAAAACTTCTGTGAAAAATAAAAACAATATGCTAAAAAAGAACTAGAACTTCACAGAGATATTTGCCTTACCCAATACGAAAACATACTATAATCCATTATAATAAAAACAATATTATATTGCCAAATGAATGAAAATATGTCATTTTAAAACAATATCTAGAAATAAATTTCGGTGAAATGTATAGAAGTATACTACAAAGATAACATGGCACTTCAATAAAAAATAGGTTATGTAGTAAATGCAGTTGACATGTAAGAGGCCATTCTTCCCACCATATACAAATATATAATTCTAATGATATGTAACATAAAATGCAAACATTACTACAATAATTCCACAAACCTGTAATTTTTGCTATAATAGGCTTCCTATTTTAAATGTAATGCAAAATTAATTACTAACCAGAAATGGGGGTTTAGAAAACTAAAGCAAAATGCCCAAAATAACATAGCTATTAAATGGTGAATTAAATGTCAGATGCAAAACCTGCCCTAGTACCCCCACAATGAATTGCTTCTGTGCAATAACACCCAAGGGCTTATAAAAAGAAAAAAGAAAAGAAAAAGGAACTGTATTTATTAGGTACCATTTGATGATTTTCAGAGAAGAGGGAAATAATTCATGGCATATGAATGATATACCTACAACAGGAAAGACACAAGATGAGACTCTACTCAGATTTTTGACACCCAGTCTTTGTATTAAGACCATGCTACCTTTCCATCTGAATGCAGTGGTCTTCTATGAGCTATATTAGACCACCACAGAAAGCACCTTGGGAATACAAAGGTAGGAGTGGCAGAATCTATTGGTGGGCACAGGGAGATTCTCAGGAAAGGCTTCAGGAAGTGTGCCTTGTACCAAGGCTTAAAATTGAAGTTCTCAGTAGACAGGTGAGGTGAAGCCCAGGTCTCTTGATCCATCTTGGATTTCTATGATTTTTCACAACCAACCTCTCCAGTGTCCTAGAGATTTGCTTGAATGTTTGGCTCACCACTAGTCCTCGCCTTTGCAAATCAACCCTGAGCTACCTACCCAATAGCGTTCTATTTTCCCTACATGGGGACCATCTAGTTCAGACAGACTTGCAAAAGGAATTAGGTATCTACTTTTATGTCTAATACTCTCACCATACTCTGAGGAAGAATTCTTGGAAGCTGTAAAACAGTGAGATGTATCAGGAAGCAGTGTGATAAAGGGATATCACTGCCCTTAAATATCTCATTTATGACCTTCATTGAAAAGATTCTTGTATGTAAAAACATATTTCTCCAGGAATTGATTTCTCCCTTCAGGCAAAAATATCTTGTACAATGCCCCAAAGAATGTCCAGCATCCTGTGGTTAAAAAAATAAAAATTAAGCATACTCCTTTGTAATACAGATATTATAATTCACACAATAAGTTATTCTGAGGGCAGCCCATGGTCAGGTAAAATTTAATAAAGTCCCAAATAGATGGATAGCTTATTTGCGCTTCAGTGGACTAGAAATTTGAATTTTGCATGGAGGATCATTTTGTACTTTTTAATGCATGCTATGAGAATCAATATGGACATTCAAGAAGCCTAAATATAATGCAAGTATAGGAACATAAGACTGAAAATAAAATCGCATTACAATTGAAAAGATTCATACTCTGCAATCAAGTAGAGTATGAATACATTACATATTCAGGTTGATTCAACTTCCATGTCTACTTTAGTCCCTGGGTGTAATTGTTAGGTGGATTGTGATTCCCCCAATGCACACATACTTAACTCTCTAAACCATATGAATTTCATAAACTCCCAACACAATATAGCTCCCTCTATTGTCATTAAATCACAAGACCACAATGTAAATAGAAGAAAAAACAGACTTCCCTAAATAAGATCTTTAAAACACTGGCTCCAGATATAGAAAATAGAAAATACATCCCCCCCACAACAGCAAACCACACATAAACTCAAAGCTGCATAAAAGTGCAGTAGTAAAAAATGACAGAAACTATAAAGGCTTGCACCATAAAATCTCCTTGTTTCATGTTTCATATTTCTTTGTGATAACCTGCAACCTTCACTGGTAATATGCCTATAAAAACCGGAAGTGAGTTATTTGAATTTATTTTATTGGGTACAGCTTAGAAGTCACTACCAAAGGAATTCTGTTATTTCCCATAGGTGCTTCTGGAGAGTAACAGAAAGGGGAGCATCTCTATTACAAACTCTAGTTATACAGGCAAACCAAGGCCACGTCTCACGAAGTTTTTCACAAATCTCCCAGCTGAAATTAGACTCTTCCACTCATGCTGTACTGTGCTTTTACCACTTGGCATAATGGAATGGACCCCGTGTGGGTCCCTTTATTGGCTGAGTGCTGGGACAAAGCGTATATACATACAATCTTTTCTGGATGACAGGGCCAACTTGCCTAGACAAGGGAGGCACACTTCCATGCATGTTTTTGTTCCAGGAGCATTAGTTCAACAAATCAAGGAAGCTGAATCCTTGTTTTAGGTAGGCTCTACATCTAGAAAATCTAACCCATGATACACAATACTTTTCTTCCTCATAGTTAAATGCATGTTTATTTTGACTTGGGCTTTAGCTTTCTGAACAAAGGAACAATCTCATTTATTTTCTGAAAATAAATTATCACCTCTTTTTTCTAACATCTACTTCTTAGTGACTTATGGTCCCATTTTTCTTTCTTATTTAGTTTTAAATCCAGAGTTGGCCCAGGATAAACACCAGCTTTCACTGGGGTCTTATCTTTATACCTAACAATGAGTATGCTTATTTTCACTTGTTATCTCATCTTTTTGCCTATCTTTGTTTCCTTTCTTGACCATTTTCCTCTCTCCTAATCTGATCTTTACATTAAATATGAATAAAATAATTTGTAATTGGACATGACATATGTTAGTGTGTAGGTGTTTATGCATATACAAACAAAAATCTCTTCCATTCACTTAGAATATAAGAGCATATAAATCCTGACCTTGTTAATTTATTTTGAAAAAGAAAACAAAGGAACTATGTTTCTTTTCTTTTTAAAATATAAGTATTTTAATATCTAGAAAGCATGGTGCATGAAGTTAGTCATAAGCTCCAATCTTGCAGAAGTTTACCATCATAGAAAAATTTTGGACACAAAAGGACGTAAAGACCATGGTAACACTGTTTATTATTTTGTGTTCTATATTACTTTGTAAAATCAACTGATTTTACTAGTTAGTTCAGTAATTTGAATTAGTCATTATATGCCATTTTAAGTTGCATTTTGACCATCCTGGAAAGAGTGGCTATCTCTTTTATTAGTCTTATCTCTTAGTGCTACATTTACTTTTGGCAGGTAGGCAAATTATGGACATTCAGTAGATGTATATTTAATGTAAATTATCTGTAGAATAACTAAATTTGCCTAATCCTAAAGATTAGTCAGTGTTTATGTAGCCAAGAAAACTTTGTTCTTAATATCCTATCCAGGACATTTTAAAATATATATCTCTAACTAGCTATCTATCTATCTAATCTATGGGAAAATTTTGTTTCCAGCAAAGCTATGAGGAAGTTGTTACAGTCACCGTTCAGAACTTCCTGAAAAAAGGAGGAGGAAAGAAAACAAGGGTCCAGAATTTTGAAAGTAACAGCATATTAAGCTTTATGGTTCTCACAAACCAAAAATAGATTGAAAAATTGATTGAAGCTGGATCTTTTGTAAAGCGATCTAAATTAGCAGGTAACTACCCCACAGTAAAAAAAAAAAAAAAAAAAAGGTATAGAAAATTATACCAATTGATAATTATAATTGCATGAGTGCATCTTTTTCACTGCAAACAGTCATTTCTTTAGCCTTAGTTTTTAAATTTCCATTACAATTTTTCACAATCTTGCTAAACTTTATATTGAACCCAGACTCAGTCTGCTTTTGTTATGTTTTGTTTTTTGTGCTTCATCCAGGGCAACAGGCATATCTTCAGACATGAAGAAAAACAGACATCAACATCACCTACTTACTGCCCACTTCCTCTTCTGAAGAGCAGCATAAAAAAGAAGTGAGAGCACATATTCAGAACACCAATGGGATTTCTCCACAAAAAAAGGAATGGAAATATATCAGGAACCTATATTTTCCACATGTGGAGAAACACTTACGATAGTACGCAACATATGAGGTTCTGTTGAGGATTAAAGGAGCTAAGCCTGTGATGCACTCAGCATCGTGGTGCCACCCCATCTTAAGTGCTCAGTGAGCATGTGTTACCATTAGCAGTGCTCTAAGTGTCCTGAAGATTTCAGGGAGTAACTTATGTTATCTGGGAGAGTTATGACAGAAAATGTGACCTGTGAGTTAAGTTTTGAATGATAAATAGGAGGCTGGCAGATGAAGATGGGAGAAAAGGTATTTACATGGGAAAAGACCATGTACAGCATGACAAAACTTTATCCTAAAAACCTGAGTAGTCTTCTGTGGTTAGTCTGTAGAACATATAAAGAGAGGAAGGAAATAACAGGAAATGAAGCTGCCTTCTGGGGATAAATACAGAAAGAAAGCATGCATGGTATATATAGAATGCAGCCCAGCACAATGTATATATGTGTTTGCATGTGCCTTGTAAAGTTAGAATGGTAAGTAGTTTTGCTAATCATATTAATTTGCATGGACTCTTATTTTGACTCAAGAAACTACTAAGAACAAAAAGCAGCTGAAGCAGGCTGGCATGCCTTACAGTACTGATAGAAACCTCTGCTCCTGGTAGAAAAAAGGGACTGTAAATGAAAGTTAGGCTGAAGCCAGCAAGTTTGCCTATCTTTCACCAGATAGCAACAGCCTTTCACAGACATCTTGCTTATGGGATTGCTAATTAACAGGCTGTGGCCCAAGGACATGTTACTCCAGACAACTCACGCCCCCACGCAGCTCAGGTAGCCTAATCTTCATTCACGACTCAGTCTTCTTCATACGTCTCCATCCTGCCCACATCCTCCCTATACAAACTGCCTCCCTGAACCCAGCCCCTTTTAGTTCTGCTCTGTACGCATGCTATTTTGACTCAATAAACTTCTGTACTTTGGCTTTCAGAGTCTGTTTCTCAGCTTCAACAGCATGAATAATTTTAATATGTATTGTGGCAGACAAAATACTATGAGTTTACAAGGTCAAGTTTACTATCTGTAGGGCAACTACATCTTCCAACCTCCATTTAAGGTAGGTTGAGGCCATGTGCTGAGTTCTGTAGGTGAAAGTGATAAAACAGCATTCAGACTTGAGCGGCAGAAACATCTCTGATAATTCAGCAGTTTTCCCTTCCACTCTCATTATCACCTTGGAGGCCAAAAATGGCAGAGCTTCAAGTTGAAGGAAGGCCAACCAACTTCAGTCTATAACATATATCGAAAAAGCAAAACTGAAAACAAAACAAAAAAGACTTTTTATCACGGTAAGCCTCTGAGCTTGAGGTATATCAGCTGCAACAGCTAGCATTGTTTACTTTGACTAATACATACAAAAGCACTCTCAAAAATCCCTACTAATGAAAAAGAAACAAAATGTTCTCAGTTTTTACATCTTTAAGAGTCCATAAATCCTACAATTTCATTTGCTGATGTAAAGATAATATTTAACAGAATGTGAAAATCTGACTTCTATATTTCTTTTCCCAATGGCATAACTACGTTCAAATGCATCCAAGTAACCTGCTTGTATTGAATCATCATTTACTGTGGGACATATATGACAAATTTTCGTCAAAATTTTAAAAGGAAAAGACTGATATGAAAAGAAAAAAAGATGGTAAATGTTCAAATTCACTCACCAGAAATATAAATTAAAAAATAAATTAAATCCCATTTTTCATTCAAGGAGTTGGAAAATATTGACTTAAATGGTAATATAAGATAGTATATGATAACATTAGAAATAATGAGCTAACACTGGCAATATAAAATTAATACATTCTTTTTGAAAAACAATTTTTTGCTCTATATAAAAGCCTTAAAATATTCATAAGAATGTATTCTAAGAAAAAAATCAGAAATACAGTTAAAGAGTTAGGTACAGTGATATTTATAGCTTTGGCTACTACACAAAATAATTAGAATGAATCTATAATTCCACCAATAAGGGCTTATATAGAAAAATAATATTTCTTTAAGATGAATTTCAATGACCCCTCAAAAACATTTAAGGTCATAGAAATGTGTACACAATTTAATGTTAAGTTTCAAAGATAATAAATCCAATATGATCCAAGGTTAGCAAAATATATGCATTTTATGTACATTATATATGTGTATACATGCACACATATATGCATCAGCTATAACATATACATACACATATATAGACACTCTATAACCAACATATTGACAACTGTAATTTATGAGTACAGATCGACAGATTTAATTATTAAAAAGTATAAGATGTCATTGTAGCCAGAGTCTATGGCAAAGAGAAAAGCTATATTCTCTCAAAGGGAGAGTTCTGCTTCCTTGCTAGTAGACATGCAACCACAAAGGCCAAGGTTTGAATGAGCCAAATTTACTTCAGGTATTCTGGAAGCTCAACCAGAGGCTCATCTCAACCTCTAAGCATCAGGAGACGCAGTTCTAAATTTATTGGTTTGGATGTGTGCTGGGGACCATCTCATTTGAGCAAAGCACATTTATCAGCTTCCATGTTCTGTAACATATGCCTGCAAATGGTAAACACCAGCAAACCCAGGTATGCACACAGTTCTCACTGATCCAATCCAGGTCTGAGTGACTTCCCGAGCTCTTTGTGCAACAAATACAAAGGTCAGTTTCTCAAATGTTTGTGAAAGTCATGCAAACAATTCAGCAATAGGATCTATCCTGCTGAAACACACCAAACTATGTATTTAGCTTAAATTTTGAGTGATAGGAGCATATGTAATTGTTTATATTATTTATGCTCTCTTAGTTTATAATTCCATATAAAGACAACTCATGTTTGATTTCACTCCTCAATAATATCCAGCATCTAGCTTAGGGCCTGGCACAGATAGGACTTGCTAATAAGTTTTTCCATGAACGGATGAATGAGAATGCATTTATGTATTTTCCAAATTTTCTAAACTAAAAATAAATTACTTTATTCAATAGAAATCTTAAAGTATTTCAAAATATCGCTTTCATCCAGAAATTATAAGGCAGTAAATATATTCAGACAAAAAAAAAACTAAATCGGTTAGAATATAGCTATGATTATGGGTGTTTGTATTTTAATGTTCTCATGTCATGTTTCCAGACTTTGAAAATTTTTTGAACTTTATTCCACTATTTGAACATAAAAATAATAAAAATATTTTATTACATATATATTTTACCCAGTTTATATTCCAAAGCATGTATACTTTTGAAGCAGTTGCCATTAACTTATATATAAGTCATTAAATATAGAAAAACCCACCAGTCCTTTCATGGATCTATGATTTCATAGTTTGAGGCAAAAGCTGAATGTCTTAACCATAAATCTTTACTTTTTTTTTTTTTTTAGATATCTTCCATGTGGTTCTTTTTCCAAATCTTCTTCTTATGAAGATAGGTTATAAAAGTAATAAAATCTTAACTTAGACAGTACTTTCAATTCTTTATAAAGGCTTTTCTATTAAAATCTTGTAGTACATATAGTTTTTGCTACTCTAACATGAGACCAAAATTTTGTCCAAGCATTTTCACTGCTTGTTCTAGTCTGAAACCTGCTGGAATGCAATATATCAGAAACAGAACAGCTTCCAAAAAGGGGAATTTATTAAGTTGCAAATTTACAGTTCAAAGGCTGTGAAAATATCCAAATTAAGGTAAGGCTATAATAATGTCCAAATTAAGGAATCCAGGGAAAGATCGCTCGGTTTAAGAATTAAGGCCAATGATATTCAGGCTTTCTCTTTCAGCTGGAAAGGCACCTGGTAGCATCTGCTAGCTTTCTCTCTAACCTTCTTCAATGGCTTCCCTGGGGGTGTTTTCTTTCTTCATCTCCAATGGTCTCTGGCTGTCTGAGTTCTGTTGATCCTGGTGGCTCTAAAGTTTTTTTCAAAATGGTTCCTTCTTAAAAGGCTCCAGTAAGCAACCCTACCTTGAATGGGTGGAAACCCTCTCCAATTGGTGGAGAAACCATCTAATCAAATTGAGTAGCCCACATCTCCTGAATGAGGATTAAAGGACATGGCTTTTCTGGGGTTCACAACAGATTCAAACTGGCACACTGCTTAAAGAAAAAATATGCCTCACTGTGACTGACACACATCATTATTATATGTATTTATATATATATATATTTATAAAATCACATTTTAGATTGGTCTTATTTTAAATACACCATCACTGTCTTCATTGTGAATCCTTTTCCCTTGTCAAATCTCTTCACACACTTTCTCACTCTACTTGTTAATTATTTCACATTTCTTTTCACTCCTTAAACCTCAACACGTACTTCTGCATTTTATTTCTTTGCTGATTACACTGCTGGGTGCTTCACTGAAAAAAATAGCAGCAAACAGAAGCTCCTACCACCTTGGCCATCCACCATTGTGCATCAGTGTCCATATTTCCTGCCTTCCCTCTTGTTATTTTCATTCAACTTTCCACACTACAAATCTAAAGTCTATCCTTCTGTTAGTGCCCTCTCACCTACCCATGGACAGAGGGCATTCATGCTGCGTGGTCAAGTCTCATTACTCCTCATCTCGAACTATCAACAGCATGCAGTTCACTACACAATGCTGATCTTTTCTCCTTCTTCTCTGGCCTCTTTCATCTTCCTTTGCTTATTTGTTCTCTTTTCCCAACCACTAACATTGGGCTTCCCTCCCCTACTGATATCATAAAGTCTCATGGCTTTGAATATGATCTGTATGCCTTATGGTTCCCAAATTTATATATTCAGTTGTGGTAGCTAATCTCTCACAATGGCCCATAATTAGTCACATCTACTGGTGCGGTCCTTCTTGTGCATTCCCTTTGAATCTAGGATGACCCTGTGACTTGCTCTTGATCAACAGAATACAGCAAAAGGAGACTGTTTTACATAAAATATAGGCCATAAGAAGCTTTGCGGCTTGCATTTGTGTCTTTGAAATGCTTGTTATTGGGATGCTTTTTCTTGGAACCAAGCAATGTCACAATGGAAAAGCACATGTAGGTGCTCTGGTAGACAGCCTTAGATGACCTCTTAGCTAACAACCAGCATAAATTGTGCACCATGCAAATAAGTCATTCACATACCAAGTCGAGGCTGCAAATCACTCCAACCCCATCCTGGACATGTAACCACATGAAAAGCCCCAGAAAAAAAAACAGTATAGAAACCACAGAATTGTACCTTAAAGTGTCAGGTCAAATGTTATGGAACAGTAAAAAAACAAATCACCTGAACTTCTCACTCAGGGATCCAATTGCCTACTTGATATCTCTACTTGATATCTAATGGGCATGACAAATTCAACATGTCTAAAATGACCACCTCATCTTCTTTCAGCAAACATGCTTGCCTCCCAACCATTCCCATCATGATGTATTATTGCCACTCTATAATTATGAATGCTCAGAACAAAAATCTTGGCTGCATCACTGATTCCTCTCTTCCATTCACAAGGCACATCTAATCTCACAATAATCCTGTCTGTTATACCTTCAAAATTTAACTCAAATATGACCACTTTTCTTGTCCTCCACTGCAATCTCACTTTCTTAAAATCTCTCCCTTGCATACTCCATTTCAGATATCCTGGGACACTCTATGTAATCTTCTGCTTCAAGACTTTTGAACTTGTGCTTTCCCAGGTATAAATGTAACCGCTCCCTCATCTACACGAGGTCTTGGTTCAAATGTTGTTTTTTTCCATGGAACGTTTCCCGACTACCCAATTCAAATTTACAAGGCTTCCTTCCTTCTTCAAAAACATTACCTGTTCATTGTCATTTTCTCATAATATTTTCCTGTATCTGCCATACTACATATTTTTATTACTTACTCAATTGCTTTATTCTTTGTTTATTATCTACCTCCCCAGGTTAACCTCATGAGGGCAGAAATGTTTACTGCTATATCTCTAGCCTTTGGAATAATGCAAGAAACACAGTGGAAACCCAAAAAATACAGATGAAATTGGTGAATGAATAAGAATTATCTTTATTTTAAGCAGTTAAAGCAAATTGTGTTTTAGTTTCAATTTTCTTCTTTGATTCATTCACCTAAAATTAGTGACCAAATTAATTAATGTGAGAAAATGTTTTGATAAAGATTGGTAGAAATGAAGCTATTTTTCTGCAACTCTCATCTTCACCGTTGTGTCATATTTTTCAAATATATTTTAAAATGTATGTTAGGAGAAATAAAGTAATTTTTAACCAGCTTACTAGACATAAGTTTGCATGTACTTATAAAATTTAAAGTGAATTTGTATTTTGATCCAGCCTGCAGTGTTTATGTTTATATGCATATCATATATCTTATACATTTTTATTCTCAGACCTAAATCTTCACCTTAGCTTAACATTTTATCTTTAAGAATTTATAGCTAGCAGTGGTAGGATTAATGGATCCATATGGAACTATATAGTAGTTGGTAATCTGAAAAATTCGCCATGTACACAAAACATGTGTACTGATGTACTGATTTCAAAAGAAAAAAAAAAAAGAAAGTTACCATGGACTTAAAAAAGATTGGCAATACTAGAAGCTGTGCTAGTCCAGGGCAAAATTGGATATCAGCACATAGGATTGGATGTTAAGGACAGCACTTGAGAAAAACGATGAGTTTGATTCCCAAACGATGAGGGTATGGGAAGAAGCTGAAGGTGAGACCCACACCAACATAAAGCTGGGGACCTTACTAGGTTCCCTTCTCAAGAATATGTGTGTGCTTAAAATAGCCTCCTGCCTGCAGAAAGGAGAGCCAAAGGGGAAGCCCATACACCTCTGTGAAAAATTTAGGTGGGAGAATAACCATAGCAATGGCAGTAACAGCCTGTTCTAAGAATTGTGATAAGCCTAACTTCATATAAGTCAATTTATTATGGTGAGTAGGATAAGACTGTGTAGGCTAAGAGGCCCTGAAAGGTTTTAAGATATGAGGTATTTGAGAGAAAGGAAAGGAGACGAGATGATTTTAAGTGAGTGTGCTTTATCGGCTGCACTCCTGGGCAGAGCTCACTGAACCCAAGATGGAGTGAGGTGAGTCTGCGCACAGGCTTTGGCGAGTGCAGTTTTTAAGGGCAGGGGTTAGGTGATGGCATGAAAGGGATGGCACATTAAACAAAGGATTATTATGTTAGTGGGTTGAGCAGCGGGTGGTCAGATGTCCGTAGAGCAATAAGCGAGCCTATGTTTGCTGAGTAAAGACCTTGGTTGTAACAATTCACCTCCTGTTCCCAAGTAACTTCATGAGTTCAGCCATAGAGCCCTCCCTTATTGCCCTGACCTAACAGGCCCCAAGACAAGAAATTAAATTATGAGTAGGGTCTTACGCTCAGTAGAAACTAATGTAATTTTTTTTAGAAGGTAAGGCACTTGATTTAGGGGCCTCAGGATTTCTACAGCTTAAGTCCTGGTAAATATGAGTTTACAATAGAAAGAAAAATATCAAATATACAAGGAGACCAGTCACCATGAGCAAGAAAAATTTTAAGAGCAAAAACAATAAATATTAGATTTTGATCCCAGAATGCTGCAGATATTAGAATAAACAGATGCAAAATATAAAATAAATATGTACAAAAATATTGAAAGTAATAAATGGTGGACTCTAAACCAGGTGTAAGCAATCAGAGACTGTTGAAAATGTTCAAGCAGACTTGAACCAAATGAAGCTACTACTAGATATGAAATACGTAATCATTGAAATACAAGCACGGTATAAGGTCTGAAAGTCAGACTAGACACAACTGACTAGAGATGTAGCTGAAGAAATCAACAACAATGCTAAGTTCATATAAAGTATGAAAAAGAAGTAACAGGAAGAAGGGACACAGAAGGTGTGTTATTTCTAATTTAAGTCAGAATTAAAGAAAAGAGAGATGGAACAAAGGCATTATTTAAAATTAATAGATGACAAATTTTCAGAATTAATTAAGAAATCAATCCTTAATTTTAAGAATCCCAATGGATTATAAGTAGGATAAATACAAGCAAATATACATTATAGTAAATCTGTGGAACACCATCCTCTCTTCCAAATATCTTAAAAACCCTCTGAGAGCAACTAATGATTCTGAATAAAGGAATTCCAATGGCAGTAATAGTAGGCAGAAGGCATTAGAGTAATATCTTTAGAGTGGCAAGATAAAAAACAACCAAAAATTCATGAATTGTGTATTCAGTAAAGTTATATAGAAGGAATGAGGATAAGGTAAAGATGTTTTTAGTTAAAGCAAGCAAACAAACAAAATGGTTAGAAAATTATTACTAGAATACCTCACTAAAGAAACTTTTGGAAGAAGTCCTTGGACAATGTACTGAATCAAAACTAAAAAGGATATTTAAAACCTGGAGGTATTGGATTCAGGACCAGTGGGGATTGTTCATGAATGCTGCAAAGCAAATCCATGAGAATGGTAAATATGCAACAGAGCTAGAGGTGAACTGTCTCATGCTGGAACAGACAGGCTTTAGAGAGAACGTCTTCAGAGAGCAAATAGATTTTACTTTGCAATTAGAGGCTGAATAATCTTGACACTATGGGTGACATGTCCATTTCTTATATGAATGCACAAAAAAAAGAGAAAGCCATTCAAAATCCCAGTAAACTCGAAAGCTTTACAAAGTAGTCATAGACCACGTGTGAAATGCGCTAAATTGTTGCATGATATGGAACAATCATTTGAGTAGGAGTAAAACATCATAGGGCTTGAATACTTGAAACAGTCTCTTAGGATTAGCGCTATTCAAACCATATAAACCAAATGATATCTAACTACAGCATTTAGATAGCTGGTAAATAACTTTACATGGCCATAATTACCCAAAGTCTGCATTTTTTAATTATTAGCTGAAACCCAGAGGTCTAATTGAAATTACAGGACATAGTTTTAATGCTATTTACCTACTAGTTATACATCACTAGTACACTACTGGCATTGAAATAGCTTTAGTAATATCCTTTACTTTAGATGGGAGACAAAAGACTTTGCTTGTGTAAATTCCTGAGATTCTTCTCATATTTCTCAGGAGGCTTTTTCTCTGGGGTTGTTTGCCATGTTTTATTATATGACATTTACTCCAGGCAAATCAGCTGGAATAAAAAAAGAAACCATTTTCTTGCTGACCCACGAAGGGTCATGCTTACTTATATGCTGGGTCCTATATTCCAACTGGGTGACATGTAAAAGGTACAGCTCAATCCTTCAAAGCATAACGTTATATTTCCATCTGCTTATCTATGGTTGAAATACAATAGACTGTATACTGCATACAATAGACTGTTTGTATATGTGTGGAAGGAAGATTATAGCATCTAATAAATTTTACATCAGTATATTGCCTATAAGCTGGTCCAAGAATATATACATATGAGATATTATTTTTAAAACATACATTTTGGGTACCATTTGCATTTAATTGAATTTTAATAATTATACACTCATCAAAAATATTTAAAGTATAGAAATATATTAAGATAAAGAAATAAACATTATCCAAACTTATATCACCTAAATCCAACCTCTTTGAAAGTATTTCATTCTAGATCCCCTCTCCACCCCCAACAAGATTTGAGAATTTTTAACATATTTAATCATACTTTGTTTATAATTTTGCATTTTTGTTATTATGGAAAATAACAATGTGTGAGTTTTTGTTGTTTTTTTTTTAAGCATACTTATGCTCAAATCCCACCCAAGACAATTAAATCAGAGTGCCTAGAGGTGGGGCCTAACTATATTTAGTTTTTAAACAGTTTCTAGGTGATTGCAAAGTACAGTCAAGGTTGAGAACCACTGCTGTAACCCGTAAGCATTGTCCATGTTATTAAATAGTTTTTATAAACATTACTTGAAATGGCCGCTTACTTTATCTACATATACTGTAATTTATTTTAAATTCCAGAATATTGGATATTTAGATTATTTCCAGTTATATATTTACATATGGGTAGATCCAAATATATGTGAAAATCTAATTTCCCTAGATTTGATTAGTATAAGAAGATATATAGATAACTTGGTTTTTTAAACAGGAGTTAAATTATAAGATGCACTTAATACCCTGAGGTAACAAAAAGATATTTTTTAAGTCTTTTGGCTTTAAGATTAACCGACACAGCAGGAAGGGAACTATCGAGAAAATCTGAAGAACTGAGCTTCACTGCTGGATATCATAATTTTGCTAAGAACCTTAAATCTATCTTTTACAATTTGGGATGATTACCTAGAAGGCTGTAATACAGGTTTTATATTTCTTACTCTGTTATTATATATGTGTATGTATGCATACACACACACACACACACACACACGATTTTTAAACATGGAAGATTTGTGGCGAGGAGGTTAAAGATTATAGTAACCTCAGTCCTTGAGAATTTTGAAGACTATTAACTCTACATAATTCAGGGAAGAATAATTTATTTTAAGAAATAGAGAAAAACCACACTGTATTTGATTAGAGGGATTGTAGTGAGGAGAGGTATTTTGTCAAAATCCAATTCAGACATCCCTATGGAAAATTAAGACAGTTGGGATTAGATGGTATCCACTTATCCAATTTCTGCCTCACTGTGTCTTTTTTATTTGAATTAATCTGGGTAATGAACACCCAAACCAAATTATTGTGGGTTGATTACCCATGAAAATTGGGTTAATTGTTTAATAGCCATGGGTGCAAGTGGGTATAGGTATTTTAATATACATAAACTTCCACTTGGCATATTTGATAGTAGTATAAAATACACATACAATGAAATCAACAATAGAGTTTCACATTAAACGTTGATTAATCTTCTTGTTAGCATAATTTAATTGCCTGTAAAATTGGTTGCTAAATACTGGAAAAAATAGCCATCTATTATAATTGTTTCTGTTTAAAAAGAACAAGGATAAATGAGTGTTTCCTGAGTAATAAACCATTAATCTTAATTTTGAGAAAATATTGGAAGAAAAGAGATATTTAGTGCCATTTACAATCAAAGACAAATGAAACAATTGGTAGTTTCCATTATCAATTCCCTTTATTATCAGAGTTGGGTATTGCCCGATGCAGCTATCCACATTCTTAAACAGTTTAAAGTGAAAGCTACATAAAAGTATCCAATTTCTAAGAGACAACATTTAATTGAGCAATACTGGCCAGCATCTACATTCTCAGGGCAAGAAAAATGGCCTGGATCAAGAAATACTGACTATAGCCATGTTTTCTAATTTACTTTCTAAGGTCATTAAGGGGAGGACCTGATTAGAAAATTTCTGTCAGAGCCGGTATTTTTCTTTCACTTTCAACATAGATGCTCAGGATTCCAATGCAAAATGCATGTATCCAGCTATCCTCTCTTGGCAGAAGCAATGGACCCAATTAAAAGGTTTGGCGAATGGATGCATTATGTCGTGCTCATTCTTGGGAGAAAAACAACAACAATGGAGCACAAGGGAATAACAAAATAACAACAACAACCAAAAAAGATAGGGAGCAGGAGAGCGAGCATGCAGTATCAGCAGGGAAGCTGCAAAAGTGGACAAAATGTCACTATCAAGTTCAAAAAGTTAACAATGAGGTCAACCAAAAGGTTTTACTTGATTGTCAAATTATCACTAATTTTCTATTTCTTTCCTTGTTTTATTTCTTTCCTTGTCCCCTTTCCTTCAATTCATTTCAGTGCTTCAGTTAATTCCTTTTGCTTCTTATGGAAAACCATTCTGCAGCTTGGCATTGCTCTCTTATTCTCAAGGAATGAGGAAGGAATGATATTTCTTTTTAAAATTAATCTCAAATGGCAATTCTTGGTAATTACTGATCAAGAAGCGTCATTTTTGCATTGGCCCTGGGAAATTTCCTTCAGCTGAATGTTATTGACAAATAAAGCAATATCACAGAAATCCTGCTAAGTCTGAATTTGGGTGAAGGCTAGAAAGAAACGTCTTGCTTTCTTTGGGGTGCCTGCTCCATTCTCTATGAATCAAGGAGGCTCTGCTCAGTCTTACCACTCCACAGCCTTAAAATGCTGCTCAGCCCACGGCCCAGTGGGACTTAATTACAGCTTATCTGTCATGACCTCGTCTCCTCTCCTCTGCAGGGCATTAAGGCTCTTAGGGTTCACCGCTAAGTCACCTTTCTAGACTATGCCTGGGAGAGAGCCAGACCTGAGAACACTTCACAACCGACCATGAAGCTAAAGTAGAAATAGTAAGAGCAAAAAATACCTACGGTTTCTCACACTTAAAAGGAGCCAGAGACTTCTAACAGGATGAAAGAGGTAGTCCTAGAGGAGCTGCAGTAAATGTCACCTAGAGAAACACAAAAGCAGAACACCATAAAGAGCAAGACCAGGTTGCCTGTGCATGAGATTTCCTAAGCCTTACCCAAGGCAGCAACGCGGCGAGAGAACGGGCCAGCGTGCTCAGCTCCAACCCTCTCTGCATGATGACGCTCCCGCACGCCATGATGTATTCCCGATTGTACATATTAATTTGGATGCTTGCCTAGAGCCACAATTTCTCATTCTCTGTCAACCAGTGTGGTTAATTATGTACTGTAATATTTAAATTACAATTCTGATTATTTTTGAAAGATAATTAGACTAAGAAAAAAGAGGTGACAGTTGCGACGGAGGTTGTTCCAAAGGTTCTGGTAAAAGCAAGAAGACAATGCGTTCTCCCAGAAGTGAGACTCATTTGTGGCACATGTGGGCCATGGGGAAACTGCGAGGAACACTTTGGAATTATGCATTCATTTTAATTAAGGGGGGGCCATCTGGTTCAAATAAAAAGAGAAAATACGATAAATTCTATCCGATGATTTCTTGCCAAATATTGAGTTACACAGCACCTCTCTAACGTAAACGCTCTCCCTTTATATTCTCCATCTCCTTGGTATAGAACGTTCTCATTTTGTTGAAAACATAAAAATGTTCATGTGCTTCATTCTCTGAGTATCCTAATGCACCTAATGAAAAATCTTATTGTTAGTACAAGGTATTTCATTGTCTCACTGTCTATTGATTTCCTTTCAAAATTTCCATAAAATATTAGATGAGGCAGGGTCTTGTGGATACTTGGTCACTTATTTTTTCCCGACCACGGAGCATTCATGTAAATTTAACACATGCGTTTTTTAAATTATTGGACCTATTAGGAAATGGAACTGTGCCATATAGGGAATAAATATTCAATTAAAAGAAATTAGATCTTAATGTGCTTCTCTGGCAATATCAGAGATATGCTTGGCATGAGACAACAGTTTATTTTTATTTTAAAATCTGTTTCCACTATTTTTTTTTTTTTTTTACTCATGCAAGTAGTCATAATCATATGTTCAAAGATTGATATCCAAGCTTAGGCATGCTCCAGGAAAGTTCTTTGCCTTTCTTTCCCCACTCCTCTTTTTCTTCTTTCACTCATTTTCTTTCCTTCTTTCCTCCTTCCTTTCTGTCCTTCCTCCCTCCCTCCCTTCCTTCCATTCTTTTTTTTTTAACCTTTGACCACATATTTTGTTTTTTTGAGACACAAGATCAGGCACTGGACAAATACAGAAATAAATGGCACAGTAGAAGTGGAAGTAAGTAATTAAATGCTATTCCACATGGGTTTCTTCTATTTTGCTAGAAATTATTGGTGATGAATACATTTTTTTTTATTCTAGCAGCTCAGAGCTTCAAGAAAGCTGGCTAAAAGCCAAGTTATAATGGGACACTGTACCAAAGCAGAATGTAATCTCCAGAATTACATGAAATTCAACTAGATTTTCTGAATGTTAAGAAAATATTTTAAAGTGTTGGCAACATAATGGCTTAAATATCAGAAATTCAGCACCTAATAGGTGTATGAATTTGCTCAAGTGACTTAACTGGTTTAAGTATCCATTCTCTTATCAGTAAAATGGGATAAAACTGCTTTGTCTGAGTATTGAGATAATGTATGTAAAGTGCTTGCTTACTATAAGGCTGGCTCATATAATTAATGCCTGTATTATGATTCTTGTTACAATTATTAACTCAGAATTAAAACAGCCTCTCTGCCTGTTCATAATCACTGACAGGCAATTCCTCCATGCGCATAAATAGCTTCCCAATGGTGAGTTTCCCAACAGGAATCCAATCCAATATAACTAAAGGGAGGTAGGACCATCTGTTCTCTTGGTTCTTTAAAGGACACCCTAGATTTCTTTAAATGCAGGATTTGGGAATACAGTAATGCCTTTAATGTTTAAATATACTCATGACTAAATCAATACTAATGCAAAGAAGAAGGAGTGTAACTAGAGGCAGGAATGTAATCTTTATGTCCCATTGACTATAACTGAATTCATAAAGAGAAAAAGAGTTTGTTGGCTCTTTTGAAGTGGCTAGGTTAGATTCTACCTAAGCAAATGGGGATAATCTCTTGCTCTATTGACCTTTTTAAAATGGTTTGCCAGGAAAAGGCTCAATTTCCCAGACAGTGCTTGCCACATGCCCTAGTGCTGTCTAGAGAAGATAATAATCAAGAGAGTCAGAAGGATAAAGAAAAAACTTTAGCGAACTTCTTATGACTTTTGCACAAAATGATTGCAATCAAATTCCTTGGTAATAAAAGAAATTACAGTGGAAACATTTTGAGCAAAGCATATAACTTTTTTTATTATTGAATGACCTCATGAAAATATCATAATGCCCATTGGTACATACTTATTATAGCAACCATTTTAAGACTGTACACAGACTTGATTATTCTTACCCTAAATATCTTGTTTCCTATTAGTCATTCAATTCCAATTCTCATTTTAAAATGCCACTCTTGTACGGAGAGCTCTTTTTTTTTGAGATTTTAAAATGCTCTCGAAACAAAACCACTGATTCCTACAACAGGAATCCATATATTCTATGTTTATAAATGTGTCGCTTGCTCTTACAGCACTGTTCCAAAAAGGAAGCTAGCAAGATGGATTAAAAGAAAAACACATTTCTAGGCTTATTTTAAAACAGCAAATGTAAGAAATCAGTAGAAAACAATTCAAGTTACAGATGTCTCAGTGTACAGATTTCCTAATAGAAAATGTCAGATCTTAGGTAGCTACTTATAATGTAAGAACTGAAAATGTCAGCTGCCAACAGAAAAGGCCCATCAGCCTTAGTACAGAGATGCTATCCTCATCTCAAAATAATAATAATAATAATAATAAAATAACAGGGTTGCATCCTGGAAATTGCCTAATTCAATTATTCATCGGTATACTGCAGGCATGTAGAATTGCTATCAGCTTCTTGAATAGGTGAATATTTCAGTTTTGAAAAAGACAAAAACTCTCATTCCTTGTTGCTTATCCTAAGACTCCAAGCTGTCAATCTGCAAATTGAGTTGCTGACCATATAGTCTAGTACTTTTACATGACTTTGTTCTGGGACAAATTAAATAAACTTCAGTTTCAGCTTCTTCCCATGACAGCTACTAGTAGATTAAGAGGAATTTGGGCTATTATATTACAATGAATGTCATAAATATTTCAAACTTTTAATTTGGTTTAAATAAGATGTTTAATCTCAATTGATTATAAATCAATTGAATATTGAAAACACATTTATTGACATTTTCTTTGCTAAGTATAAGACAGAGTTGGTAACAGCAGCATAGTTTTTAACATTCTAAATAAGCCTGAGAATAGAGTGAAAAAAAATCATGCTTATGCAGTGGCAGCTTTTTTTAATATGAAGGGTTAGAATAAATACAGCCATCTTATACAGTATGTTAAAGACCAATAGAATATTCAAAGCATATTAAGTGAGATTTAGTAACAATGAATTTGATGTGTGTCTATGATATAGCTGCTCATCTTCAATAAATAGGTTTCTAATAAGCAGTTAGTATTTATTCAACAAAAGCAACTGTTACAATGAAGAAATTAAATGCCTATTTAAGACCCTTCATCCAGCATAAAGAAGTAGTACAATTTCCTCGCAGTGCCAGAGATGATCGTGTTAAGTGAAGGCAATGCTCTAATACCCTGTTGTCAGTGGGGAGTATGTCATGCTCTGCACAGCAGCATGACCGACATTTCACAGCATGAGGAGTCACAGCCATGAAGAATCAATCTGGGAATTTTGACAAGAATCTGTTGGCTGAGATTGTTGCAGTCCTTAAACATCAACCCAGAGTACATGAAAATGAAAGCAAGCCTCCATTTCTTTTCACCAAGTCTGGAAGAAAAGGACTTCTAGGTTTGCTTTGGTTTTATGGCTGCATGGTTTCTAGTTATCAAATAGCCACCCAACCTGGACAGCACTTGGCCAACTCATCACTTGACCTGTGCAGGCAATTTAGTAATCACAAGTGCTGCTTCACTAGCCCTGAAGCAGAATGTTTCTGAAATTATGATGAGCTCCACTGGTATATTTTCAGTTTTCTCAGTATAGTTCAATTTTTCTTACATAATGTTTAACAGAAAAATCACAAATTTTAATCATTTGATGTTAGCATCTCTTAGGTCAAAGGCTGAAATAATGGAGAAGAATCAAATAAGTTTTCAAATCTCTCTCTTACTAATGCCACTCACCTTACATAGATGTGAATATTATTAGATAATACTTAATTGAATGTACATGTTTAGATGAATGGATGACTTGAATTTCATAACCAGGATGATTCTGGTATTGAACTCTATATAACAAGTATCTTACAGAACAACTTAACGCTCACATGCAGATTCAGTAATTAAAATGCTGTGTTCTAGTGAGCAGAAAAGTCATTATAAAACCATATATATTTCTATTCATCATTGTCTTTTCTTCTCTCTGACTTACCATAGCTACCTTTTTTTTCTCTTTTTGCCAACATTTCTCTATGCTCAATGAGACTGTACTGTGACAATCCTAGAGACTCTAGGAGAATTGCACTTAAGTAGCTTTATCTGTATGTTATGCACACTGTCAGTGAAATAAATCATTGCCTTTACTTAACTAACCTGCTTAGGCCTGAAATTATAAGCCTGTATGTAGCCAAGTACGGTTTTTATTCAAGGATTTGCAATATAATATATAGGTAGATAACATGAAGGTAATCATTTTCATTTTTCTTAAATCCCAGGAATTTCATTCTCAGAAAACTTGAGTGAATTCTTAATGACAGTATCTGATTAACTAAGAAGGCTGTGGTAAACTTTGTGGTAAGAAACCTATAGAACAACTGTAAAATGAGTCTTTAGGCATAAGGGAGTAGTTAGACCCAAAAAAAAAAAAAACAATGCTCCTTAGACAACCATTTGAATGAAATTCCAAGAAGAAAATTGGCATTAAGGATAAAGCAATCCATTTCCCCCCCAACTCTTTTGCACTCTTAGCCACCTGACTCCAGTATTCACTACTTCAATAGTCATTAACTTTGGGATTTTCCTCCTTCAAATTAGAATGTCAGAAAGTAGCAACTTTTTTGGTATATGTGTGAAATTCCTATATCTTGTTTTTTTTGTAATCATCAGAAAGAGGAAGATATACACGCACACAACCAAGATAAGAGAAGTGTTACTGAGAGAGTGGGCTCATTGCCTGATATGTACAGAAGTCAATACTGTGACACCAGGATTTCGAGAAGAGTTTATTGCAAAGCAGCCAATAAGGAGACAGGGGCAAGCTCAGATCTATCTTCTAAAGCTGTGGAAGCTAAGGATATTTATATGCTTTTGAAATGGGTCAGGAAGCGGTGAGCTGATGTGTGTCAGGAGGCTGGGTTAAAAGAAGCATATGTACTTAAGATCATGCTTATTCATATATCACATATCCAAAATTGGTGGCTTAGTATACTAAGTAGGCATGATTTTTACTGTTATAATTAGATGGAGGAAACTCTAGGTCAGAGTTTTTTTACTTTGTGCATGCGTGAATAGGGACAGCTAGAATTTTTTGACTTTGTCCAATTTGAACTGGCCAATAAGTAAAAAAGCAGAAACTTGGGCACTACTAAGAATTGGGGTGACCACTAAGGGCACTACAAGGGCGTGACTAAAATAATCCAAAGGAGTGGTTTAGGGGGCAAAACAAGGAGCTTGTAAGCAGTTTCAGAAGGAAAAAATTAGAGATTCTGAGGGGCCTGGAATTAACAAAATTCCTCTTACTTACCTCACTTCTGGATACTTTGAGAAATAGAGTAAAAATAAAGATGGAGGCTACAGTAGGGAGAAATCTAAGCTGACACTTAAGCTTCCCTCTCCCCACAGTCCATAATCTCTGGGACTCTAAATATGATTTTACTTCCATTGGGCTATGTTATATGGTGCAGTTGACTTTAGGGTAGGGAGATGATGCAGGTGGGGGCTGACCTAATCACATGAGTTCTTTGAAAAACAATTTACTCTGTCTGGTTAAAGAATACAGAGAAATTCAGAGCATGAAGATTCAGCTCATGGATGTGACTTGAAGATGGACAGGGCCATGTGGTGAAGAATATGAGTGGCCTTTAGGATCTGAGAGCAGCTCACTGGTGAAAGCCAGCTAGGGAGCAGGAACCTCAGTGTTACAGAGGCAAGGAAATGAATTCTTTAAAGAACCAGTGAGTTTGGAAGCGAGTTCCAAGCCCAGATTAGAACCGCATCCACAGCCAACACCTGGATCTCAGCCCAGGAGATCCTGAGCTGATAATCCAGCCAGACTTCTGAGTTACACAAACTGTGAGGAAAGAAATTTATGTTGTTTTGAGCCTCTGAATTTGTGGTAATTTTTCACACATCAATAGAAAACTAATTTAGAAGAGAAAATAGCAATTTTGTTATTGGTAGACGCTACTTGGAAAAGGCTAACTAATGTGAAAGCCAAATGTGAACTAAGAGATGAGGTGCATAACCTGCTTATCGAACCCCAAAATTAGACCAGATCTCCCCAGGTATAAATATAAGAAATTTTCACAAATAAGATATACATCAAAAAATAGCAGAAGAAGAGAGGGGTCCAAGATGGCAGCTTAGTGAGGTGTGGGATGTAGTTCATCCCCCAGAGCAGCTAGTAAATAGCCAGGAACAGCAAAGAACAACTGCTGGGGCCATGTCAGTGACCAGACACACAGCATACACCCATCAGGACAAGCTGGGCCAGCTGTGAGACCACCCAGAACTGTGAGTCCCCCAAGCCATGGAGGCTGGTGTCCCTCTCCCACAGGCTGCTTCCCAGAGGGGAAGGAAAGAGACTTTACAAACAGCAAGGGGCTAAGCTCAACTGAAATCCAATTGTGGAATTAATTAACAAATTCTGGCTACTAAAAATAGGCTCCCAACTCAGCTGAACCTCGAGTAAAAGCTGAAGTTGCTGGGTTTTGCCCTGGCACAGATGAGGCAGAAGTGACGGAAAAAGAAAGAAAAAAAAAAAACAGGTTTTTTTGGATCAAACAGCACAAAATACTTGAAACAGTCTTGGCCCTGAAGGAAAGGAAGGGGCACCTGGAGATACAGAGCAACATACCAACTTAAGCTCTTGATTGGCAAACCTGAGGAACTAAGGACCTGCTCTGAAAAGGATTTTTTTACTTTTCTTGTTTGTTGCTGTGTTTCTATGACTTGACTGCTCTTTGGATAAAACTGAAAGTCTTCTCAAACTCCAACTAACCCAGGGAAGGGCTGGGAATTAAGCTTGTCTGAGAGTTTGTCTGGAGGCTGTGCCTTCCCCAGGAGAGGAGTGTGGCCCAGCTCAGGTGAAATCCCTCCTTCAAGGAATTTAGACCCCAGGGTTTGGAAAACTGAAGCAATTAAAGGCAGCATACAATCTCTCCTCTGTCTCAACCATTGCCCCAGCAGAGATAGTCTGCTGAAGTTAAAGGCACCACATCACTTTATGCTGGCAGGACCCACAGGCGGACAAGCGCCAAATACTGGACAGGACAGGAAAAACACGGAGTCTAGAGACATCATAGGAAAGTATTGCAACTTGCTGGGTCTCACCCTCAGGGAAAACTGATGCAAGTAAGTCTTTCCTCCTGAGAGAAGGCCAGTCTGGTCTAGGAAAATCTAACTGGGGTCTATAATACCTAAGTAGACCCTCCTAAGGGGAAAAAAAAAATAAAGGCTCCATACAGGCAGGGCAAGAAACAAGAACCGAAAACAAGAACT
Organism: Myrmecophaga tridactyla; assembly: GCA_004026745.1. Lineage (NCBI taxonomy): Eukaryota > Metazoa > Chordata > Mammalia > Pilosa > Myrmecophagidae > Myrmecophaga > Myrmecophaga tridactyla. Next base: position 7,603 of record PVIY010009473.1, on the reverse strand, counting down.
GAAAAATTCTGATCCATTAAACAAAACCTAAACTAGAGGTCTAGAATAAGCTGAATTGAATGTCAAAGAGCAGATAGACAACAAAGTCATCCAGCAACAAAATCCTGGGTAAAAAAAGTGAAAACAATCTCCAGAATAAATTAATTAAGGAAATTAAATGTCTAGACACCAGCAAAATCTAACGAATCATACTAGGAAAATTGAAGATATGGCCCAGTCAAAGGAACAAACCAACAATTCAAATGAAATAAGGAGTTGAAATAATTAATTCAGGATGTTCAAACAGACATTGAAAACCTCATCAAAAATCATCAATGAGTTGAGGAAGGGTATAAAGAAGGCAAGGGATGAACAAAAAGAAGAAATAAACAAATCCTAGAATTTATGGGAATGAAAGGCACAACAAAAGATATGAAAAAAAAATCATTAGAAGCCTACAATGTTAGATTTCAAGAGGCAGAAGATAGGATTAGTGAACTGGAGGATGGAACATCTGAAATCTGACAAGCAAAAGCAAATATAGGGAAAAAATGGAAAAATATGAACAGGGAGTCAAGGAATTGAATGACAACATGAAGCATGCCAATATATGTGTTGTGGGTGTCCCAGAAGGCGAAGAGAATGGAAAAGGAGGAGAGAAAATAATGGAGGAAATTATCACTGAAAATTTCTTAACTCTTATGAAAGACTTAAAATTACAGATCCAAGAAGTGCAGTGTACCCCAAACGGAATAGATTCAAAAAGATGTATTCCAAGACATTTACTAATCAGAATTTCAGATGTCAAAGAGAAAGAGAGAATTTTGAAAGCAGCAAGAGAAAAGCAACCCATCACATAAAAGGGAAGCCCAATAAGACTGCATTGATTTCTCAGCAGAAACCATGGAGATAAGACAGTAGTATGATATATTTAAGATACTAAAAGGGAAAAACTGACAACCAAGAATTTTATATTCAGCAAAATTGTCCTTCAAAAATGAGGGGGAAATTAAGACATTTTCAGACAAAAGATCACTGAGAGAATTTATGAATTAGAGACCAGCTGTGCTGGTTTGAAAGGAAGTATGCCCCCTAAGAAAAGCCATGTTTTGATATAAATCCCATTTCTTAAAGGTAGAATAATCCCTATTCAATACTGTATATTTGAAACTGTACTGAGATCATCTCCCTGGTTGATGTGATTTAGTCAAGAATGGTTGTTAAACTGGATTAGGGGATGACATGTCTCCACCCATTTGAGTGGGTATTGATTGGTTTACTGGAGTCCTATAAAAGAGGAAACATTTTGGAGAAAGAGATTCAGAGAGAGCAACACTACAAAGCAGAGAGTCCACCAGCCAGCAACCTTTGGAGATGAAGAAAGAAGACACCTCCCAGGGAGCTTCATGAAACCGGAAGCCAGGAGAGAAAGCTAGAAGATGATGCTGTATTCGCCATGTGCCCTTCCAGCCGAGAGAGAAGCTGTGACTATGTTTGTCATGTCAGATGAGAGAGAAACACTGAACTTTATCGGCCTTCTTGAACCAAGGTATCTTTCCCTGGATGCCTTAAATTGGACATTTCTATAGACTTGTTTTGATTGGAACATTTTCTTGGCCTTAGAATTGTAAATTAGTAACTTATTAAATTCCCCTTTTTAAAAGCCATTTCATTTCTGGTATATTGCATTCCAGCAGCTAGCAAACTAGAACACCACCTCTGCAAGAAATACTAAAGGGAGTTGTTCAAGTTTGCTAGCTGCTAGGATGCAATATACCAGAAACAAAACACCTTTTAAAAAAGGGGAATTTAGTAAGTTTAAGTTTACAGTTCTAAGGCCAAGAAGATGTCCCAATTAAACCAACTCTATAGAAGTGTCCAATCTAAGGCATCCAGGGAAAGATACCTTGATTCAAGAAGGCTGATGAAGTTCAGAGTTCCTCTCTCAAGTGAAAAGGCACATGACAAACATGGTTAGAGTTTCTCTCTCATCTGGAAACGCACGTGGTGAACATGGCGTCATCTGCTAACTTTCTCTTTTGGCTTCCTGTTTCATGAAGCTCCCCAGGAGGTGTTTTTCCTTCTTCATCTCCAAAGAACTGGCTGATGGGCTCTCTGATCCATGGTGCTGCAGCATTCTCTGCTCTCTCTGAGTCTCTCTCATTCTCCAAAATGTTTCCTCTTTTATAGGATTCCAATAAACTAATCAAACCCCACCCAAATGGGTGGAGACATGTCTCTACCTAATCCAGTTTAACAATCACTCTTGATTGAGTCACATCTCCAGGGAGATGAACTAATTACAGTTTCAAACATACAGTACTGAACAGGGATTACTAGAAATGGCTTCTTTTACAAAATGGGGTTAGGCTTAAAACATGGCTCTTCTAGTGTACATAAACCTTTTAAAACCAGCACAGGAGCACTAAAGGCAGATAGAAAAAGACAGGAGAGAGAGTGTGGAGAAGAGTGTAGAAATAAAGGCTATCAGCAAAGGTAAAAATAAGAAAAATTAGATATGACATATAAAATCCAAAAGGCAAAATGGTAGAAGAAAGAACTGCCCTTACAGTAATAATATTAAATGTTAATGGATTAAACTCCCCAATCAAAATATATAGACTGGTAGAATGGATTAAAAAACGGGACCCATCTATATGCTGTCTACAGGAGATGCATTTTAAGCCCAAGGATAGACATGGGTTGAAAGTGAAAGGTTGGGAAAAGATATTTCATGCAAATAACAATCAGAAAAGAGCAGGAGTAGCTGTACTAATATTCAACAAATTAGACTTCAAATGTAAAACAATTAAAAGAGACAAAGAAGGACACTACATATTAATAAAAGGAACAATTCAACAAGAAGACACAACAATCATAAATATTTATGAACCAAGCCAGGGTGCTCCAAAATATATGAGGCAAACACCAAAAACATTGAAAAAAGAAATAGACACATCTATCATAGTAGTTGGAGATTTCAATTCCCTGACCTCATCAATGGACAGAACATCTAGACAGAGGATCAATAAAGAAACAGAGAATTTGAATAACACAATAGATGAACTAGACTTAATAGACATTTATAGAACATTACACCCCACAACAGCAGGATACACCTTTTTCTCAAGTGCACATGGATCATTCTCAAGGATAGACCATATGCCGGGTCATAGAGCAATTCTCAATAAATTTAAAGAGATTGAAATCATACAAAGCACTTTTTCAGATCATAAAGGAATGAAGTTGGAAATCAGTAATAGGCAGAGGGCCAGAAAATTCACAAATATGTGGAGGCTCAACAACACACTCTTAAACAACAAGTGTGTCAAGGAAGAAATTACAAGAGAAATCAGTAAATATCTTGAGGCAAATGAAAATGAAAACACAACACACAAAATTTATGGGATGCAACAAAGGCAGTCCTAAGAGGGAAATTTACTTACCTAATGCCTATATCAAAAAAAGAAGAAAGAGCAAAAATCAAGGAATTAACTGTTCACTTGGAAGAACTAGAGAAAGAACAACAAACTTACCTCAAAACAAGCAAAAGGAAAGAAATAATGAAGATTAGAGCATAAATAAATAAAATTGAGAACATGAAAACAATTGAGAAAATCAATAAAACCAGAAGCTGGTTCTATGAGAAAATCAATAAGATTGATGGGCCCTTTGCAAGACTGACAAAAAGAAGAAGAGAGAGAATGCAAATAAACAAGATCAGAAATGGAAGAGGAGACATAACCATTGACCCCACAGAAATAAAGGAAGTAATGACAGGATACTATGAACAACTTTATGCTAATAAATACAACAATGTAGATGAAATGGACAACTTCCTAGAAAGGCATGAACAACCAGCTTTGACTCAAGAAGAAATAGACGACCTCAACAAACCAATCACAAGTAAAGAAATTGAATCAGTCATTAACAAGCTCCCCAAAAAGAAAAGTCCAGGACCAGAAGGCTTCACATGTGAATTCTACCAAACATTTCAGAAAGAATTAGTACCAATCCTGCTCAAACTCTTCAAAAAAATTGAAGAGGAAGGAAAGCTACCTAATTCATTCTACGAAGCCAACATCACCCTCATAGCAAAGCCAGACAAAGATATTACAAAAAAAAAAGAAAACTACAGACCAATCTCTCTAGTGAATATAGATGCAAAAATCCTCAACAAAATTCTAGCAAATCAAATCCAGCAACACATTAAAAGAATTATACATCATGACCAAGTTGGATTCATCCCAGGTATGCAAGGATGGTTCAACATAAAATCAATTAATATAATACACTATATCAACAAATCAAAGCAGAAAAACCACATGATCATCTCGATTGATGCAGAAAAGGCATTTGACAAAATTCAACATCTTTCTTGTTGAAAACACTTAAAGGATAGGAATGGAAGGGAACTTCCTCAACATGATAAAGGGAATATATGAAAAACCCACAGCTAACATCATCCTCAATTGGGAAAAAATGAAAACTTTCCCCCTAAGATCAGGAACAAGACAAGGATGTCCTATATGACCATTGCTATCCAACATTGTGTTGGAAGGTCTAGCCAGAGCAATTAGACAAGAAAAAGAAACACAAGGCATCAAAATTGGAGAGGATGAAGTAAAACTCTCACTGTTTGCAGATGATATGATACTATATGTCAAAAACCCCAATAAATCCACAGCAAAACTACTAGAGTTAAAAACGAGTACAGCAAAATGGCAGATTACAAGATCACCACTGAAAAATCTCTAGTATTTCTATATACTAGTAATGAGCAATCTGAGGGGAAAATCAAGTAAAAAAAATCCATTTACAATTGCTGAAAGACATGAACAGACACTTCTCAGAAGAGGAAATACAAATGCTTAACAGGCATATGAAAAGATGCTCAACTTCCCTGGATACTAGGGAAATGCAAGTCAAAACCACAATGAGATATCATCTCACACCCACCAGAAAGGCCATTATCAATAAAACAGAAAATAACAAGTGCTGGAGAGGATGTGGAGAAAGAGGCACACTTATCTACTGTTGGTGGGAATGTAAAATGGTACAACCACTGTGGAAGGCGGTTTGATGGTTCCTCAGAAAACTAAGTATAGAATTGCCATATGATCCAGCAATACCATTGCTAGGTATCTACTCAGAGGATATGAGACCAAAGACACAAATGGACATTTGCACACCAATGTTTAATAGCAGCATTATTTACAATTGCCAAGAGATGGAAACAGCCCAAATGTCCATGAACAGAAGAGTGGCTAAACAAGCTTCGTATATATATATATATGAAGGAATATTATGCAGACTACCACACAGAATAAAATCATGAAGCATATAACAACATGGATGGAACTTGAAGACATTATGCTGAGTGAGATTAGCCAGAAACAAAAGAACAAATACTGTATGGTCTCACTAATATGAACTAACATTAATGAATGAATTTGGAGAATTTCACTTAAGAACAGAGGCCATCAGGAGATAGAAAAAGGGTAGATTTTGAGCAGTTGGAGCTGAAGGGATACAGATTGTGCAACAGGACAGATTGCACAAATTCATAAATGGGCTGCACAGTACTACCTAATTGTAGCACAATAATGTTAGTACACTCAATGGGAGAATGATAGAGAGAGGTGGGTTGGGGCCCAAATGAAACCAGAAGGAAAGATAAATGATTGATTTGAACAATGAATAAAAACGTATTTGCAAAGTTCCCTTTGGGGAACGGTGAAAAAGGTGGAAAATTCAACTTCCCCATTTGGAGAATTCCTGATATTCTCGCAAGCAGTGGGGACAACCAAATCAATAGGCCAAACCCTCAATCTTGGGGTTTGTTCATATGAAATTTATCCCCACATAGGCAATACTAAGACTACTTAAAATTAGGCCTAAGAGTCACCCCCAGAGAACCTCTTTTGTTGCTCAGATGTAGCCTACCTCTCTCTCAGCCAACATGGCAAGCAAACTCACCACCCACCCCTCTCTATGTGGGACATAACCCTCAAGGGTGTAAATCTCCCTGGCAACATGGGAGAAATCCTAGAATGAGCTGGGACTCAGCATCAAGGGATTGAGAAAAACTTCTCGAAGGAAAGGGGGAAGAGAGAAATGAAATAAAGTGTCAGTGGCTGAGAGATTTCAAACAGAGTTGAGAGGTTATCCTGGAGGTTATTCTTACACAGTTTATAGATATCCCCTTTTTAATTTAAGGTGTATTAGAGAAGCTAGAGGGAAGTGCCTGAAACTGTAGAGCTGTGTTCCAGTAGCCATGTTTCTTAAAGATGAATGTATAATGATACAGCTTTCACAATCTGACTATGTGAGTTTGAAAACCTTGTGTTGCTCCTTTTATCTACAATATTGACAGATGAGTAAAAAAATATGGATTAACAGTGAATAAATAATAGGGGGAACAGATGTTAAAATAAATTGAGTAGATTGAAATACTAGTGAACAAAGAAAGGGAGTGGTAAGGATTATAGAAAAAAATAGGGGGAACAAAGGTTAAAATATATTGAATAGGTGGAAATGCAAGGGGATTATATGTTTGAGTTTTTTCTTTTTTCTATTTCTTTTTCTGGAATGATGCAAATGTTCTAAAAATGATCATGTTGATGAATATACTACTATGTGATGATATTGTGAGCTATTTATTGTACACCATGCATGGAACATTTGTATGTTAAGAAAGTTCATGCTTGTATGTTGCTTTGGTTTGATAATAAAAAATAAATAAGAAAAACATAGCAGAGGAAGGTGGTATGATGGTGGCTCAGTGGCAGAATTATCGCCTTCCATGCCAGAGACCTGGGTTCGATTCCCGGTGCCTGCCCATGCAAAAAAAAAATATATATATATATACATAGCAAATATATATATATATATTTAGCAGAGGAGAGACCAAGCTCTTAGAAGTCAGGCTCCCTCCCAGAAAGAGGAGTGGACTTGTGTTGAGAATATTCAGTTATGTTTCCCAAATTGACCAATCAGTTGTCATTCCACTTCCCTAGAGGCATAGACAGTAAAGGATTAGAAAGAGAGCCAGCTCATAAATGAGCTGTTTTCACTGGGAGGAAATAATAAGAATGAGAAAGAATTATTTTCCAGTAATGGGAAAGAAAGAAGAGGAAAAGAAGAAAGAGAGAAATGAGAGAACAGGGACTTTACTTTCATTGCTATAATATCTAAATATCTAGCTCTATGCTTGATATGAAATCAGTGCTCCCTGAACTTATGAAAAGAAAGACTGGGTTGTTGAATGAATTATTAAAGTATTTTCATTTAAATTTAAAATAGTCACATTTCACTTGGCAAAACAGACAACAAAGTGCTTAACATAAATATGCAAGAGAGAATGGTATAATGAAGGGGCAAGAACCCAGGTCATGAACGAATACAGACATGTTCAAATACTTACCAGCTTTGGGTGCAAGGTAGAATTTTCGTCTGCCAGGCGGGAGACTCAGATTCAACTCCCAGTCCACACACTTCCCAAAAATAAACAAATAAACAACGCTTCAACAAATGGTGCTGCAATAACAGGGTATTCACATGAAAAAATAATGAAATCTAACCCCGCCATACAGCATACAAAACCAAAAAACAAACAAACAAA
>PVIY010009472.1:0-73037 GCA_004026745.1 Myrmecophaga tridactyla | reverse complement strand
TTCCAGATAAATTTGGTTATTGGTTTTTCTATTTCTGAAAAGTAACTTTTTGGGATTTTGATTGGTATTGCATTGAATCTGTAAATCAATTTAGGTAGAATTGACGTCTTAACTATATTTAGTCTTCCAGTCCATGAAGACGGTATGCCCTTCCATTTATTTAGGTCTTCTGTGATTTCTTTTAACAATTTCTTGTAGTTTTCTTTGTATATGTCTTTTGTCTCTTTGGTTAAATTTATTCCTAAATGTTTTATTCTTTGGTTACAATTGTAAATGGAATTTTTTTCTTGATTTCCCCCTCAGATTGTTCATTACTAGTATATAGAAACACTACAAATTTTTGAGTGTTGCTCTTGTAACCTGCCACTTTGTTGTACTTATTTATTAGTTCTAATAGTTTTCCTGTGGATTTTTCAAGGTTTTCAACTTATAGTATCATATCATCTGCAAACTTCTTCCTTTTCAACTCTGATGGCTTGTATTTCTTTTTCTTGTGTAATTGCTCTGACTAGAACTTCCAACACAATGTTGAATAACTGTGGTGATAGTGGACATCCTTGTCTTGTTCCTGATCTTAAGGGGAAAGTTTTCGGTTTTTCCCCATTGAGGATGATGTTAGCTGTGGGTTTTTCATATATTCCCTTTCTCATGTTGAGGAAGTTCCCTTCTATTCCTGTGCTTTGAAGTGTTTTCAACAAGAAAAGATGTTGAATTTTGTCAAATGCTTTTTCTTCATCAATCGAGATGATCATGTGGTTTTTCTGCTTTGATTTGTTGATATGGTGTATTACATTAATTGATTTTCTTATGTTGAACCATCCTTGCATACCTGGGATGAATCCTACTTAGTCGTGGTGTATAATTCTTTTAATGTGCTGCTGGACTCGATTTGCAAGAATTTTATTGAGGATTTTTGCATCTATATTCATTAGAGAGATTGGTCTGTAGTTTTTTTTTTCTTATAACATCTTTGTCTGGCTTTGGTATGACTGTGATGTTGGCTTCATAGAATGAGTTAGGTAGCTTTCCCTTCTCTTCAATTTTTTTGAAGAGTTTGAGCAGGATTGGTACTAATTCTTTCTGGAATGTTTGGTAGAATTCACAAGTGAGGCCATCTGGTCCTGGACTGTTTTTTTGAGGTGTGGGGAGCTTCTTAATGAGTGATTCAGTTTCTTTACTTGTGATTGTTTTGTTGAGGTCGTCTATTTCTTCTTGAGTCAATGTTGGTTGTTCATGCCTTTCTAGGAAGTTGTCCATTTCATCTACATTGTCAAGTTTATTAGCATAAAGTTGTTTATAGTGTCCTCTCATTACTTCCTTTATTTCTGTGGCATCAGTGGTTATGTCTCCTCTTCATTTCTGATATTATTTATTTGCATCCTCTCTCTTTTTCTTTTTGTCAATCTCGCTAAGGGTTCATCAATCTTACTGATTTTCTCGTAGAACCAACTTCTGGTTTTGTTGATTTTCCCGATTGTTTTCATGTTCTCAATTTCATTTATTTCTGCTCTAATCTTTTGCTTGCTTTGAGTTTAGTTTGCTGTTCTTTTTCTAGTTCTTCTAAGTAGTCAGTTAATTCCTCGATTTTTGCTCTTTCTTCTTTTTTGATATAGGCATTTAGGGCAATAAGTTTCTCTCTTAGCACTGCCTTTGCTGCATCTCATAAATTTTGATATGTCATGTTTTCATTTCATTTGCTTCGAGATATTTACTAATTTTCTCTTGTAATTTCTCCCTTGACCCACTGGTTGTTTAAGAGTGTGTTGTTGAGCCTCCATATATTTGTGAATTTTCTGGCACTCTGCCTATTATTGATTTCCACTTCATTCCTTGTTCTGAGAAAGTGTTTTGTATGATTTCAGTCTTTTTAAATTTATTGAGACTTGCTTTGTGACCCAGCATGTGGTCCATCCTTGAGAATGATCCATGAACACTTGAGAAAAACGTATATCCTGATGTTGTGGGGTGTAATGTTCTATAAATGTCTGTTAAGTCTAGCTCATTTATTGTATTATTCAAATTCTCTATTTCTTTATTGATCCTCTGTCTTTCTGTCCATTCATGAGAGTGGGGAATTGAGGTCTCCAACTATTATGGTAGATGTGTCTATTTCTCTTTTCAGTGTTTTTAGTGTTTGCCTCATGTATTTTGGAGCATTCTGGCTCAGTGCATAAATATTTATGATTGTTATGTCTTCTTGTCAAGTTATTCCTTTTATTAATACACGGTGTCCTTTGTCTCTTCTAACTGTTTTGCATTTGAAGTCTTATTTGTTGGATATTAATATACCTACTCCTGCTCTTTTCTGATTGTTATTTGCATGAAATATCTTTTCCCAACCTTTCACTTTCAACCTTTGTTTATCCTTGGGTCTAAGATGCATTTCCTGTAGACAGTATGTAGATGGGTCCTGTTTTTTAATCCATTCTGCCAGTCTGTGTCTTTTGATTGGGGAGTTTAATCCATTAACATTTAGTGTTATTAGTGTACGGACAGTAATTTCTTCTACCATTTTGCCTTTCGGATTTTATATGTCATATCTAATTTTTCTTCTTTTTACCTTTACTGATAGCCTTCATTTCTACACTATTCTCCATACCTCTCTCTCCTGTCTTTTCCTGTTGTCTCTAGTGCTCCCTTTAGTATTTCTTGCAGAGCTGATCTCTTGGTCACAAATTCTCTCAGTGATTTTTTTGTCTGAAAATGTTTTAATTTTCCCTAATTTTTGAAGGACAATTTTGCTGGATATGGAATTCTTGGTTGGCAGTTTTTCTCTTTTAGTAACTTAAATATATCATACCACTGTTTTTTTCACCTCCATGGTTTCTGCTGAGAAATCTATGCATAGTCTTGTTGGGCTTCCCTTGTATGCGATGGATTGTTTTTCTTTTGCTACTTTCAAGATTCTCTCTTTCTCTTTGACATCTGACATTCTGATTAGTAAGTGATTTGGAGCATGTCCATTTGGATCTATTCTCTTTGGGGTACACTGCACTGCTTTGGTCTGTAATTTTAAGTCTTTCATAAGAGTTGGAAAATTTTCAGTGATAATTTCCTCCATTAGTTTGTCTCCTCCTTTTCCCTACTCTTCGCCTTCTGGTAGACCCACAACACGTATATTTGTGTGCTTCATGTTATCATTCAATTCCCTGAGTCCTTTCTCATGTTTTTCCATTCTTTTCCCTATATTTTCTTTTGCTTGTTGGATTTCAGATCTCCCGTCGTCCAGTTCACTAATCCTATCTTCAGCCTCTTGAACTTTGACATTGTAGGTTTCCATTGTTTTTTTCATCTCTTCTACTGTGCCTTTCATTCCCATAATTTCTTTGATTTGTTTTTTCAGATTTCAATTTCTTCTTTTTGTTTATTCTTTACCTTCTTTATATCCTCCCTCAATTCACTGATTTGATTTTTGATGAGGTTTTCCATGTCTGTTTGAACATTTTGATTTAATTGTGTCAACTCCCGTATCTCATTTGAATTGTTGGTTTGTTCCTTTGACTAGACCATATCTTCAATTTTCCTAGTATGATTCGTTATTTTTTGCTGGCGTCTAGACATTTAATTACCTTAATTAGTTTATTCTGGATATTTTCACTTTTTTTACCTAGGATTTTCTTGCTGGATGACTTTGTTGTCTATCTGTTCTTTGACATTCAGTTCAGCTTATTCTGGACTTCTTTCTTAGGTTTTGTTTAACAGATCAGAATTTTTCTGTTCTTGTTTTCTTGTTTCTTGCCCTGCCTGTATGGTGCTTTTTTTTTCCCCCTTAGGAGGGTCTACTTAGGTTTTATAGACCCCACTCAGATTTTCCCAGACCAAACTGGCCTCCTATCAGGAGGAAAGAGTCCCCTGCGTCAGTTTTCCCTGAGGGTGAGACCCAGCATATTGAAAGGCTTTCCAATGAAGCCTCTGGACTCTGTGTTTTTCCTGTCCTGCCCAGTATGTAGCACTTTCCTGCTTGCAGGTCACACCAGCATACGGTGATGAGGTACCTTTAATTTCAGCAGACTCTTCTTGCTGGGGGCGTGGTTGAGGCGGAATTGAGGTTGTAGGCTGGCTTTAATCTTTCCAGACCCTGGGGTCTGAATTTCTTGAGTGATTCCATCTGACCTGGGCCCCACCCCTCTCCTGGGGAAGGCATAGGCTGCAAACACTCAAAGAAGCTCAATTCTGTCTATGCCTAGGGCAGTTGGAGCCTGAGAAGCCCTGTAGCTGTATGCAAAGAGTAGTCAAGCCATAGAAACACAGCCACAAGAAAGAAAAAGAAAAGTCCTTTTCAGAGCAGGAGCCCCATTCCTCGGGTTTGCCAATCAAGGGCTTAAATTGGTATGTTGCTTTGTGTATCTTCAGGTCCTATGTGCCCCCTCCTTTCCTTCAGGGCCCAGACCCTTTCAAGTATTACGTGCTATCCGATCCAAAAAAACCTCTATTTCTTCTTTTCTTTTTTCTTTTTCCATCAGCCCTGCCCCCTCTGCACCAGGGCAGAAACCAGCAACCTCCGCTCTGGCTCAAGGTTCAGCTGTCCTGGGGGCCTGTTTTTAGTAGTCAGAATTTGTTCATTAATTCCACAGTTGGAGCTTGGTTGGGCTCAGCTCCTGATGCTGGTAAAGTCTCTTTCCTTTCCCCTCTGGGAAGCAGCCTGTTGGGGCGCTGGCTGCTGGGGTTTGGTGAACTCACGGTTCTGGGTGGGCTCGCAGCCAGTCCAGCTGGTCCAGACTGGGGTACGCTGTGTGTCTGGTCACTGATGTGTCCCCAGCAGTTGTTCTGTACCGTTCCTGGCTATTTACTAGCTGCTCTGGAGAACGAACTAAATCCCACTCCTCACTAAGCCACCATCTTGTATGATCTCTTTTCATCAATTTTTAAGTAATGAATTGAATTGGTGTCATAGTGTTCCAATTTGAAACTATTATGTACCCCTGTTTTAATCCTGATCTGATCTTGTGGGGGCAGCCATTTCTTTAATCATGATTCAATATTGTAGGGTGGAAACCCTTCTGATTAGATTGTCTCCACGGAGTTGTGGCACTCCCATTTGTGGGTGTGACCTTTTGTAAGATGGAGGTGTGACACTGCCCGTTCAGGCTGGGTCTTGATTTGTATACTGGAGTCGTTTGAAAGAGGAAACATTTTGGAGAAAGCTCAGAGCAGATGCAGATGCTTGGAGAAGAGTTGCTTCAGAAATGACAGAGACATGAATTTGTTTGGAGATGCTTGGAATGTCAACAGAGAGCAGATGCCTAGACATAGGCACAGAGCCCACAGATGTCACCATGTGCCTTCCTGGGAGATGCTAAGCAAGCCAGAACCAGGAGAGAGCCAAAGGAAGCCAAGAGATGAAAGCCAGCCCTGGAAAAGCAAAGTGAGGAACCACCACAGGAACAGAGGCTTAAAGCAGTGGAGCCCAGGAGCAAGGGGCCTGCAGAAGCCAGCTACTTGCCTTCCCAGCTGATAGAGGTGTTCTAGACAGCACAGCCTTTCTTGAGTGAAGTGAATATTTTCACTGCCTTAGAGCTATAAATTTTTAACTTAATACCCTTTTTGAAAGCCAGTACATTTCTGGTATATTGCATTCTGGCAGCTTAACAAACGAAAACACCTAGCAACCTCCAAAGCTAACTAATAAGGTTTTTCTTTTTAATATTATTATGAACTGTGAACCAGATGTGAATGAACAGTGTGGTGAATTAGATATATAGGCATACCTTATTTTATTGCAGTTTGCTTTATTGCGCTTCACAGACACTGCAGTTTTTTGTTTGTTTGTTTGTTTGTTTACAAATTGAAGGTTGTGGCAACCCTGCATTGAGCAAATTGTTTGGTGCCATATTTCCAATAGCATGTATTCACTTCATGTCTGTCACATTTTGGTAATTCTCACAATATTTAGAACTTTTTCGTTATGATTGTGTCTGTTATGGTGATCTGTGATCAGTGATCTTTGATGTTACTGTTGTAGTTGTTTTGAACACCAAGAACCGCACCCACATGAAATGGCAGACTTAATGGATAAAATGTCTGTGTTTTGACTGCTCCACTGACCAGCCATTCCCCTATCTCTCTCCCTCTCCTCGGCCCTCCCTGTTCCCTGAGACTCAACAGTATTGAAATCAGGACAGTTAATAACTCTACAACGGCCTCTAAATATGCAAGTTAAAGGAGAAGTTGCACAACCCTTCCTTTAAATCAATAGCTAGAAATGATTAAGCTTAGTGAGGAAGGTGTGTCAAAAGCCAAGACAGGCCAAAAGCCAGGCCTCTTGTACCAAACAACCAAGTTTTGAAAGCAAAGGAAAAGTTCTTGAAGGAAATTAAAAATGCTATTCCTGTGAACACATGAATGATAAAGTAAAACAGCCATATTGCTGCTATAGAGATAGTTTCAGTGGTCTGAATAGTAGATTAAACCAGCCACAGCATTCTTTTAAGCCCAAGTTGAATCCAGAACAAGGTCTTAACTGTCTTCAATTATATGAAGGCTGCAAATTATATGATTTGCAGAGGAAACGTTTGAAGCTAGCAGAGGTTGGTTCATGAGGTTTAAGGAAGCCATCTCCATAATATAAAAGGGCAAGATGAAGCAGCAGGTTCTAATGTGGTCACTTCAGCAAATTAGCCAGAAGATCTCGCAAAGATAATAGATAAAGGTGGCCACGTTAAATAACAGATTTTCAATGTAGACAAAACAGTCTTTTATGAGAAGAAGATGCCATCTAGGACTTTCATAGCCAGGGAGAAGTCAGTGCCTGGCTTCAAATCTTCAAAATACAGGCTGACTCTCTTATTAGGGGCTAATGCAATTTGTGACTTTCAGTTGAAGCCAATGCTCATTTACCATCCTGAAAATCTTAGACCCCTTAAAAATTATTTTCAATCTATTTTTTATACCCATGTTCTATAAATGAGACAACAAAGCCTGGATGACAGCACATGGTTTACTGAATATTTTAAGCGTACTGTTGAGATTTATTGCTCAGGAAAAAAATATTACTGTTTATTGACAACTCACCTGGTCACCCAAGAGCTCTGATGAAGATGTACGATGAGATGAATATTGTTTTCATGCCTGCATCATTCTGTAGCCCATGGATCAAGAAGTAATTTTGACTTTCTAGTCTTACTTATTTAAGAAATATTTTTCATAAAGGTGTAGCTGCCATAGGTTGTGAAGGAGTCACCCTTCTAGTTGTCATCAAGAACATTTATGATTCATGGGAGGAAGCCAAAATATAAACATTAACAGGAATTTGGAAGAAGTTGATTCCAACCCTCGTGGATGACTTTGAGGGGTCCAAGATTTCAGTAGAGGAAATAACTGCAGATGTGATGGAAACAACAAGAGAACTACGGTTAGTATTGGAGCCTAAATTGCTGTGATCTGATGATGAAACATTAACAGATGAGGAGTTGCTTTTTATGAATAAGCAAAGAAAGTGGTTTCTTGAGATAGAATCTACTCCTGATGAAGATGCTGTGAACATTGTTGAAATAACCAAAGGATTTAGAATATTATATAAACTTAGTTTGTAAAGAAGGGTTTGAAAGGATTGACTCCAGTTTTAAAAGATAGTCTACTATAAGTAAAATGCTGTTGAACAGCATCATGTGATACAGAGAAATCTTTCATGAAAGGAGGAATCAGTCAGTGTGGCAAACTTCATTGTCTTATTTTAAGAAATTGCCATAGCCACCCCAACTTCTGCAAATACCACCCCCATCAACAGCAAGGCAAGACCCTCCACCAGCAAGAAGATTACAACTTGCTGAAGGCTCAGGTGATGGTTAGCATTTTTTTTTAGCAATAAAGTATTTTTAAATTAAGGTATGTATGTTGTTTTTTAAAACATAATGCCATTGCCCATGTAGACTACAGTATAGTATAACTTAACCTTTATATGCACTAGGAAAGAAAAAAACTGTGTAACTTGCTTTATTTTGATTTTCACTATATTGTGGTGGTCTGAAACTGAATCTGCAATATCTCTGAGGTATAACTGTATAGCAGTCTTAGAATTGGAAGGTCTTGAATTCTAGGTTTGGCTTCACCCCTGACTGGCTGTGTAGCCAAGATTGTTTCTTTACCTCTGAGTTTCATTCAGTTTTCCCACTATAAAATAAATAGTATGTCATTGATATTCAGTAGTTGTTATGTGCTGACTGGTGGTGTTAGCTGCAGAAACATATAAGCAAAACTAATACAGTCTTAAGTTGTATTTTTTAAAAAACAATATTCTTTTCTGGATGCTTTGTTTTAGAGAAACTTTGACAATATAGATAGAATCATTAAGAATAGAAAATGAGAGAAGAAAAATTGTAATTGGGAAACCAATTATTATCTTTAAATCTCTGAATAGTTGGTATATGAACTAGGTGAACAATCTTTACCTCAATACAAAGAAAAGGTTTTGAGCCATTAGGACTGTCTAAAAATGTAATGAATGAATTGAAGTACCCTGTCGCGTTACTGGAGATGTGCAAGAGTATGAGACAGTCCCTTCTTGTTTGGGAACATCATAGAGGTAATTTATACCTGGAGGAAAGATCTGTTCAAAATAATTTCTAAGGGTCTTTCTAGTCCTAAGATTTCAGATTCTATAAAATGGGGATAATAATATCTCTCCCCATTACTGGGATGAATAAATAAATAAGACAAAGCATTTGAAAATATCTCGTATGCAGTACATAGTTGATGCTCACTGAGGTTCTTTGCCGTATCTATAAGATAGGAATAATCTTTGTCCTGGCCTGCTGCAAGTGAGATAATGAATGTAAGCATGCTTTAAATATCCTTCAAGTACTTTATAAGAAAAGGAGGTGCAGAAATCTACATCTTATGTCTCGTGGGGCACCATTAAGGGTATTTTGCTTCAATTTATTAATTTACAAAGGAAGACCTTGGCTTTTTAGATTGCCTGTTTGTTTAAGTGGGGAAAAACCTGGTATACCAGCATATAGAATAGGTAGGTTTGCCTTGCTGTAGTCACAGAATGTAATGGTTAAGAACACAGATTTCAGGGTTCTTAGTCCTTGCTCCTTCACTTACTAGCTGGGTATCTGTTGGGAATAATATCTCCATGAGCCTTAGTTTCTTCATCTATAAAATGAGGATATCTCCTTTAAGTTTGTTGCGATGATTCAGCACAATTACATATGTTAAATGCTTCAAGTGCTCAGTTAATAGTTGCTGCTTCTGTTTTTAATGTCTTTTTCCACATGTTGTGAGAGAAGCTTGCTCAGTGGTTCTTTCAAGGGCTTTTGACTGGTCTCAATAGGGCCTTTCTGCTTTATCTTTGAGAACCCCCCTTTTGAATTAGTTCCTAGTTCCAGAGCATAGACCAGTGCTGTTTATGGACACAAAGCATGGTAATGAGAATAATTATCTGTGGCCAAGCAGAGAAGCACTCATAGGGCTCAGAGATAATCTAGTGTCATTGTGCCCATCAGTGGAGAAATATGCTGTGCTGGTTTGAAATGATGTATGTACCCTAGAAAAGCCATGTTTTAATCCTAATCCCATTTTGTAAAGGCAGCAGCTGCTTCTAATCCCTATTCAGCATTGTATGTTTGAAACTGTAATTAGTTCATCTCCCTGGAGATGTGATTTAATCAAGAGTGGTTGTTTAGGTGGATTAGGTGAAGGCGTGTCTCCACCCATTTGGATGGGTCTTGATTAGTTTACTGGAATCCTATAAAAGAAGAAAGTGAGAGATTCAGAGAGAGCAGAGCAGAGAGACATAGCCATGAGAAGCAGAGTCCACCAGCCAGCAACCTTTGGAGATGAAGAAGGAAAATGCTCCCGGGGAGCTTCATGAAACAGGAAGCCAGGAGAGGAAGCTAGCACATGATGCCATGTTCGCCACGTGCCATTCCAGATGAGAGAGAAATCCTGAACCATGTTCACTATGTGCCTTTCCACTTGAGAGAGAAACCCTGAACTTCGTCAGCCTTCTTGAATCAAGGTATCTTTCCCTGGATACCTGTGATTGGACATTTCTATAGACTTGTTTAATTGGAACATTTTCCTCGGCCTTAGAACTGTACACTCACAACTTATTAAATTCTCGTTTTTAAAAGCCATTCGTTTCTGGTGTATTGCATTCCAGCAGCTACCAAACTAGAACATATGCCTGTCTCGTCTTTGATCTCAGTGTGACCCTTTTGAACTATCATGAAAAGCACAAGAAGCATTGTTAAAAGACGTGAGCAGATTATTTGACAGACCTATATTTGATAGCTGTTTAGTGGGTCCTTTGCTCGGATCCAGATGCTGCACAGAATGTCTTCTGAATGCTTTGTGAAGAAGTTTGTGAACTCAGATTCTTATATTGACAGATCAAGGTTAGCCGCTTCTTACCATGAACAAGTTGCTTAACTTTTGTTGAGCCTCCATTTTCTCATTCATAAGATGGTGTTAACACTTGTACCCATCTATAGGTTGTGAGAATTACACGTGTCAGTGCAAGCAAAGCAGTGCCTAGATGTGGTAGTATGTGGTAGAAATCATATCACAAAGAAAGGAAGATGTGGCCCTTGTGGAGATAGATTAATTGTAATTATTTTTTAAGTTTATTCTAGTGGAACTCTGGTTTGTATTCTTCTATATCCTATCATAACTTCCTGACAGTGTTCCACATTCTATTACCTTTTAGCAGCCCAAACCCAGCACTCTAGGAAATCCCATCCCAGACATAATGAGTGCTCTTGTTAAGCCATTCATTTTTCCTGTTTGATCTTTCCTGATTTAGTTTTAAAATTTGCTATTGTAACTTTGCCCTAATGTTTACCTTTAGCTTCCTTTTTGTGTTTTCAAATAGAAAAGACAAGATATGCTTATTACACTACTACCATTTTGATGTGGCATTTTATCAGTTTCTTTTAGTTGCAAATAGCAGAAACTCATTAAAGTTAGCTTAAACAAAAAAAGATTGGGGGGAGAGGAGTGGATTATAAGACATGGGAATGTCAATTGGTCACAGTTTGTTAATTTGCCTACAGTTAGGAAGCACATCCAAAGCTCAGAAAGGTCATCAACTAGAAAGTGCAGAATCCTCAAGAACCTAGGAAGTTCCTATTTCCCCTTTCTCTTTTTCCCTTGCTTTGTGGTCTCACCTATCTCTTTCTCTCTTCATACCTGCTATTGGCTGTGTTGGATAAGAGTCTTAATTTAATATGTCTACTTTCCCATCTGAAAAACTTAGTTTCCCGTGGCTGTTATGACAAATCACCAAAGACTAGGTAGCTTAAAACAACAGAAATGTATTCACTTCCTCCAGAAGCCAGAAGTCCGAAATCAGTATCACTGGGCCAAAATCAAGGTGTCAGCAGGGCCACTCTCCCACTGGAAGTTTTAGGGGAGAATCTGTTCCTTGCCTTTTCCAGTTTTTCATGGCTGCTGGCATTTCTTGGCTTGTGGCCAATCTCTGCCTTTGTTTCATATTACCTTCTCCTCCATATGTATGCTTATGTCTTCTCTTCTGTTTTTATCAAATCTCTCTCTGCCTCTCAGAAGGCCACTTGTGATTATAATACACCTAGACAATGTCCCCATCTCAAGATCCTTATCTTAATCGCATCTGTAAAGACCTTTTTCCTTATAAGGTATCATTTACAGGTTACAGGGATTAGGACCTGATATTGTCCAGTGGCCATTATTCAGCCTACTACAGTGGAGATCATAAGACATCTCAAAGTTGGCATATAATAAGGACTGCATACATACTAGCTTCCTTCCTTCTCTGCATTCCTCCCATATATGCCACTATGCCCCTGCTGTCATATTGCCTCTAAATGCTTTTCTTTTCAGGAATGTCATTATCCCATTAATTAAATATGGGCCTGTTAGGTTTATAATGATGATGAAAATAATAGCCAATACTTACTAAATGTCTGCTTAGTCTTAGCACTGTGCTGAGTACTTTATCAACAAGCTAAAGGTACCATTAAAATCCCTATTTTACATTTGACAGAAACTAGACTCAGAGAAGTGTAGTAATTTGTCCAAGTTTACCCAGTTGGTAAGTGACAGAGCTAGGGTTCAAATTGGGATCTCTCTAATTCTAAAGGCTGCGTTCTTAATCATTATACCTTGCCTCTTACTCAGGAATGAGGTTCAGATCTCTTGTTTCCTACCTTGGTCTCTGGTCAAAGCCATCCATAGATGCATAGAGCTTTCTTACATCTGTTACTAGGGCCTGGCATCACAGCTCACCAGGGTGCTTTATTGTCACAAGCCTGTTCTTTGGTAGTCGCTTGGTCCTGAATTAGTAGAATTTCAGGGAAGAAGTGAAGAGCTATATTCCAGCCTGAATTTCCTCCTTGATTAACTTGTTTGTTCTTAGTGAGTTCCTTGACTATGGGCATCATACTTGCTTTATTTATGCATACTGAGCATGTTACACAAGGGCCAGGACACAGTAGATGTTCTGCTAAAATATAAACTTCATCAGGGACTCTTGCTCACTGTTCTTTCCTCAGAATAGTGCCTGGAATAGAAGAGTTGTTCAATAAATATCTATTAGATGGCTGGCTGGCTGACCAAGCTGGGGATGGTTAAAACATTTTCACTTGTTAACAATTAGAACCATCATTTATTGAGTATATACCATATGCTGGGCCCTTATATACACTGTCAACAATCCTGTCACCTTCCTACATGACAGAATTGATAGGCTGTGGATGAGAAAGGTAGGGAGAGCAAAAGAGAGGAGTCAAAGATATTTCCCAGGTTTCTGACTTAGATACTGGTTCACTGATGATGAAACCCAGGAGAAGGACCATGCATTCTCTTTTTATATAGGCTATGTTTGTGGTATCTGTATTATCAGGGTGGGTTATGGTGGAGGGAGGGATGGCCAGCCAGTGAGGTGGATGCAGGGATCTGTTCCTGGGGCAAAGGCTCCAGATATGCCCCAAATTTGTCTGTTAGCCTGGAAAGGGTGGTGGCCTTGATCTACCAGAGTGGGTTGCTTGTTTTAGAACTGCAGGGTTAAGGCCATTATTTCCACTGCATTCTAACTTGAATATGTTCAGTTTCTGTTCCAGATGATCGGGCTGAACAACGAACCTGTCTTATTTGCGGGGACCGCGCCACAGGCTTGCACTATGGGATCATCTCTTGTGAGGGCTGTAAAGGGTTTTTCAAGCGGAGCATTTGCAACAAGCGGGTATATCGATGCAGTCGTGACAAGAACTGTGTCATGTCTCGGAAGCAGAGGAACAGGTGCCAGTACTGCCGCCTGCTCAAATGCCTCCAGATGGGCATGAACCGGAAGGGTGAGTGGTGCTCATGATTCTCATTACCCATCATTCATTTACCTTTAGCATCAACTATTAAGCCTTGGAACAATTCATTCCCCAAGCCTGCACTATATGCCAGGCCTTGGACTGGGTACTAGTAACCCAAAAATGAATCTGATACAATCCCTGTGTCAGATTCATTTTTGAATCTAGGTAGAGAGAAAGACTGATGTTAAGGAGTCTGTGACAACAAATGCCCAGACTCCATCTGGAAAGACCACAGTTTACAATCAGGTCCTAACTGGGATTATTCTCCATTTGCTCCTCTTTCAAGGAACAAATTTTGGAACGAAAATTAGGAGGCAGTAGGTCTCCTGAGTGTGAAATTGTTTTGTTTGCTAGGACTATGGAGTACTTAGAGTCTAAGCATATCTAGAAATGTGTATGCAGGTTGGTGAGGAATTTGGGATTTGTTAGCAGGTTTCTGAGTGCCACTGGCCTGAGATGACATAAGTAAACTGATAATCTAAGAGGATTAATCTAGAGAACAGCTTTGAAGGATCCATCTTGCCACCTAGAAAGTTCTTAGAAGAGTTCAGAAGGAAGATGTGAAGGCCTTGAAGAAGGGAAGAGACAGAATGGCACAAGTAGGGGAAATGTTATAGAGGAGCTTGCTTGATAGGAATTGGTTAGATATTGAGTATGGGACATGTTGAAAGTAAGGATTTGGATTAATATTAATGGCCCTACTAGGAAAAAAGTCAAGTTAAAAAAGCAGAGTAGGGCCAGTGCAGTGGTAGCTCAGTGGCAGAATTCTCGCTTCCATGCCAGAGCCCAGGGTTCAATTCCTGGAGCCTGCCCATGACAAAAAAAAAAAAAAAAAGACAGCAAGTTTAGTCCCGCCTCCATCACCCCACCCTGCCTTGCATGGGCTTGCCCAGCTTGGATTGCGACCCCCAGCCCTTTTCTCCCCCCTGCGGCCAGCAGCTCCCAGAACAAACAATGCTCTTCTACTCCTTTTTCAAGTCCCTTGTGGGAAAGGATGTGGTCATAGAACTCAAGAATGACCTGAGCATCTGCAAAACCCTCCATTCTGTGGATCAGTATCTCAACATCGGACCCTGAGAAATACCCTCACATGTTATCAGTGAAGAACCGTATCATCCGGGACTCAGTGGTCCGCTGTGTACAGTTGCCAGAAGATGAGGTTGACACACAATTACTACAGGATGCAGCAAAGAAGAAGACCTTGCAGCAGAAACAGTGATGGGTCCTCCTCTCTTCCCTTCCCTCTTGCATTGGTGACCCTTGACCTCATCCCAGCCGAGGACGACGACTCCTCAATACTTGAGATGTTTGTTTTGGTTTTTGTTCTTTAATAGTGAAGGCTTTTTTTTAAAAGGATGAGTGGATGATAGAAATAATAATAGTGGGGAGCAGCTATGTTCTTTTGAGAAGGAGAGGCTCGTAGGGTGGGGAACTTTTGTAAAGCCTTCCCAGTCCCTAGCATCTGCCTTCTCATTACTTCTCTGGAGATCAGGGGAGTCTCCTTATCTCCAGGGTAGGATATGATTCTATTTGGGAGTGAAGGACTTGTCCCACATTGGGAATAAAATTTATAATGCAAATTTGAAAGGAAAAAAAAAAAGCAGCATAGGCAAAATGTTGGTTGTTGCAATGCTGAGTTTTTTAGGTACTTCAGGGGGACAAAGAGACATTTAAAAAGTTGGATATGAAAGATTGGAACTGAAATGAAAAGTCTTGACTTCAAATAGGAGTTTGTGGAGCTGTTAGCATAGAAAAAGTAGTTAAAAATTTGTCAATGGGTAGAAATCACTACAGAAGAGAGCTTAGCTACAGAAGAGAGGAAGGCCAATGGCAAGACCACAGGTGCATACCCATGGAGATGGGGAGTAGGCAGTGTAGCTCAAAAGAAAGAATAAAAGCTCTGGAGGCAGGCAGACTAGCTATGTGATCTTTGGCAGTTTGCTTTATGTCTCTGAAACTCAATTATCTTACCATTAAATGGGTACTGTAATAATTATCTTTCAGGGTTCTCTAGAGGATTAAATATGATAACGTATATAAAATATCCAGCAGGATATTTAGGTGTTCGTAGTAATAGTGTGCAGGGATGGGGGTGGCAATTAGTCAGATTTTGTGAGCTGTTCAGACTGCTTTTGTAGCATTAACTCCAGACTGGTTTTATTGTGTGTAGATCTTTAGTGGGATAAGAAAGATCTTTTGAAAACTTGCCCATTTTGAAGAAGGGGAAGGGAGATGTGGAAAGGCATTTAGATAAATTTAGGTGATTTACAATTCATTTATAATACTAATAGTTATTAAACACTCAACATGTACCCAAAATACTAATGTAATTTCCATGCATTATTCCATTGATATGTCCAGGAACCCTGTTATTTTTTTTAATTTGCATATGGGCAGGAGGCACCAGGGATCGAACTCCAGACCTCCAGCACGGCAGGTCGGAGCTCTGCCTGCTGAGCCACGGCAGCCGCCCAGGAACCCTGTTATTAACTATTATCCCCAATTTACAGATGAGGCTTAGGGAGGTAAAGTGGTAGTTATGTTGACAGTTGATCATTATTAAAGTATTTGTTATTGATCAGAGCTTGTGCCTAACCATATGGACAATGTACTGCTTCAAATATTTACCAACCTGGATACACATTTCTGGACATACTTAGACTCTAAGTACTCCATAGTTTTAGCAAACAAAATGATTTCACACTCAGAGGACCTACTGCCCCCTGACTTTCCTTCCAAAATTCGTACATTCTGTAATACCAAAAGGAATGGCTATTTGCATGTTAGAATGTCTTCAGTCTACAGGATGATAAACAAATACCATAGTAGGGCATTTGAAGTGTTACCTGATCTGTCCCCTGCCTATCTTTCTAAACACATCTGCACAGACCCTAATTATCATGCCTCAAGCATTCCTTGCGCTCTCTTGCCTTTGCTCAGATTCTTTCCTTTACCTGGAAGTCCTTTCCCTTCCCCACTATCAGTTTCCTTTTACAGAAATTCTTCTCAGCTTCCAGCACCAAACTAGTACTGTCTTACTTAGAGTCTGTGGTCATCTGCTCACCCTCACTGTAATTTGGTTTTGATTTCCAGTTTTCTCTTCTCCCTCTTGTCCTCACTAAGAGTTTTTTATCAAAGCATATTTATGGGTTACCGTCTTGACTACGCTCTCTGAAGAATCATCCTCCTTATTCAGTTGGATTCTGAGGCCTCAGCCAAACTTGCCTATTTTAGGGAAGAAAAAACTTAACCTTACAACAACCATAGCCTGAAGAAAATGACTCATGGGATGTTAGGGATGGAAAGCTGCCTCCTAGGCCCATTTGCATGCAGAGCAAGCTGGCTCAGTTTCTGGTGAAGTCTGCTTCTCTCAGAGAGAAACCCTGCCACCTCCTGGTTGGTGCTGAGAAACAGGATTAAAATTGCACCTGCCAGGGGAGAATTTTAGAAGTGATGGAACTATTCTGTAGGAAACTTTGGTGGTAGACACACGATTTTATACATTTTTCTACACCCATAGACCTCTATACCACAAAAAAAGTGACTTACTGTAATTTTTTTTTAATCAACCAGAATGTGTAGGGGGGAATGGGATGCAGATTGTAACAAATGTATCACATAATCACACTGAAGGGGATGGGGAAGAGGCTGATTTTGGAATAACAGTGTTCTGACTATATATTGTGCGTCTAAAGACAAAAGAACTATATACAAACAAAATACTCAAGTGTGTAAATTTGTTTCTTTTAGGATTATGGGTTAGGGTTTATGGGTTATTTGTGTATAGGGTTAGAGTCAGATTTCTCATTGTCAGAGAAAGAAGTTAAAAATCAGGAAAGGGGAAGCCTAGAATGAGCCCTCTGGTGTTAGATTGGAATCAGAGATATCAATATAGACGCATGTTTAGATAGATGATAGGTATGTGGGTGGATTAGATTAGATTAATAGCTAGCTAGCTACAGAATAATATAGGTGGGTGTGTATACACATGAGTTAGTGAAACATAGATTTTCTAGTTCTAGTCACAGAGAGGCTAGAAGCAGTGACACCCTAGAAGCAATGAGCATACTTAGTGCCCAGATCTTGGTTTCTAAATATAAATAAAAGAAACCAGTACTCTTTAGAGCACTGGTTGATTCCAGGGCTGGAGCAGGGAGAATATAAGATGACCCATAAGCATGTTATAGTGCCAGAAAATTAGTAAGTACTTTAAAAAAAGGGGGGTGGGGTAGGGTGGGGTGAGTCTATCAAAAGAGCACAGAATTCAACCTAAATGGGCTCCCAGTTTTCAAATTTGGAACAACCTGAGCTACAAAATAACTGTAGTATTAGATTATAACCCAAAGAATAAAATAAATAGCCATGAGTTTATACCAATATAAAAACTGAATACAAAATAAACAGATAAATGACAATCCTTCCTTGTAAAAGATTCCAATTAATAAATGTAGAAGGAATGAGGGATATAGAATGCCACCATTAGAATACCACAATAATTGCAGCAGACAAGATCCACTAACAAATGCTAAAATAAGTGGGCATAAGTTTTAACAGAACCAGAATATTTCCTAAGTATCAAAATATTTAGTAATTACAAAGGGAAAAATAGTAAGTTTACAGTAGGGAATTCTGGCAGATACCACATTAGCTAAGCAATTAAGGTTAACATCTTCTACTAAAACACATCATCATCATTTATCGCCTGCTATGATACACTGAGGAGGTCATACAGACATGCAGAAACAGATAAGTTTGTTCTCAGAATCTAATTATGAGAAAACAATCAGATAAAACCAAATTGAGGGACATTCTTCAAAATAACTGACATTCTACGAAAAACTCTTCAAAAGTGTCAGGGTCACAAAAGACAAAGACTGCGGAACTGTCACAGATTGGAGGGAGAGTGGAGACATGATGTGGTAGTTAGATTCAATTGTCACCTTGGCCATGTGAAGGTGCCTAGTTATATTGCTGTGGACATGAGCCAATGGCATGTGAACCTCATCTGTTGCTGATTACATTTGCAGTCGGCTAGGAGGCATGCCTGCTGCAATGAATGATGTTTGACTTAATTGGCTGGTGCTTAAATGAAAGACTCAACATAGCTCAGCCCAAGCAGCTCAGCATACCTCATCTCAGTACTCGCAGCTCAACCCAGGCCTTTGGAGATGCAGAAAGAAATCACCCTGGGGAAAGTTGTTAGAACCCAGAGGCCTGGAGACAAGGCCAGCAGAGATTACCCTGTGCCTTCCCACGTAAGAAAGAACCTCAGTTGAAAGTTAGCTGCCTTTCCTCTGAAGAACTAACAAAATAAATCCCCTTTTATTAAAAGCCAATCCATCTCTGGTGTGTTGCATTCTGGCAGCTAGCAAACTAAAACACATGACAACTAAATGCAATGTAGGATCCTGGGTTGAATTCTGGAACAGAAAAAGGACATCAATGAAACAATTGTGGAAACACAAATGAAATAGGTGCTTTGGTTAATAGTATTATACCAAAGTTAATTTCTTAGTTTTGATGAATATTCTATGATTATTTAACATGTTAACAGGTGGGGAAAGTATATAGAGTGTTTGGGAGTTCTGTACAGTTTTGTAACTCTTCTATAAATTTAAAGTTAACTGAAAATTTTAAAAATTAACTATTTAAAAAACGCAGCCATCATTTGTGGTTGGGTCTTTCTTACCATTTGTGATCCACCCTTCTGTTATCCTCCATCTGTGGATTTATCTTTTCAGACCTGAAATTAGCTGGTCAGGAAATTAACTAGTAAGGAAGGCAATGAGTGAGATTTAAATAAGGGTAGAAAGTGGAGACTGCTCCCTGTCTATCCATCTCTACTAAAACTCCTTGTCTATCCATCTCTACTAAGATGTCCTAGTGCTGCCCATACATACGCCTCATCAAGCAGTCTTCAGGACATAGATGGTCTCCTCAGCATGATTTTCAAGGCCACTCTGACTCTAGCGTCAGCCATGTTCATCCCTTCCTTCTCCCTCTGGTGCTTGCCCATTCACACTCCCCATTCCATCCCAGTTCTGCAAAAACCTGATGCTATTTCATGTTTTCTGGGGTTTTACACATGTGGTTTCATCTTTCTGGAACGTTCTACCCCCTCTTCTTTACCTCACTACATGTACTTTACTTTCAAGGCTCAGCTTATTTGTAATATCCTCTAAGATATCTTCTTTGATACCCCACTACCACCACAGATGACTTTCTTGTGCTTCCACTCCTTTTGATCACTTTGTGTATCTCTATTTACTTGTTTCTTTCTCCCATTATTAATTAAACCTTGAGCCCCTCAAGGGCATTGACCAAGTCCTACTCTTTTCTGTGTCCCTCTTCAGATAACTCAGTAAGGCTGGGCTGCATCCTGGTTAGATGGATGAACTGTGCTGGGGGTGAGGTGGGAAGTCTAGTAACGGGAAGTGGGATGGAGCAGATATTGTTAAAACTGTTCACACTGAGCCTTATGAGGGCAATCATACTAGTTAAGTAATTATACGAAAACATTAGAAATTCCCTTAATTTCATTGTCTCACAACTTTCTCATTAACTAGTTAAAAGGTAAAATAAAAAACAAAAGCATCAAGGAAAGCTTTTTGGAGGTGATTGCCACTTTGCCGCATTTGCTTTATCATTCCGTATATGTGTGTATTTTCTTCTAAATACTTCAATATGTATTTTCTAAGAACAAGGACATTTACTAACATAACCACAATACTATTACCCAAATCAGGAAAATTAGCATTAACAAAATACTATTATTTGATATGTAAATCTCATTCAAATTTCACCAGTTATCCAAATAATAATCTTTATGGCAATATTTTTTTCTGATCTCAAATCAGATCATGCATCACAGTTAGCTTTTGTCTTTTTAATCTCTTTTAATTTGAAATTGTTCCTCAGTCTTTCTTTGTCTTGCATAAATTGTCATTTTCTGAAGAGAACAGTTTATTATTTTGCAGACTATCCCTCAATTTTGTTTGTTGGTTTCTTCATGAGTAGATGCAGATTATGCATTTTGGGCAAGAATGCCACAGAAATTATGTGTCCTTATTGCATCATATTAAGAACACCTGGTATCAGTCTGCCCCTTTAGTAACTTGACTCACTCGATTAAAGTGTTATCACCTTGATAAGATGATATTTGCCTGATCTCTCCACCATCAAATTTCTTTCTCTCTGAGAAGAGGCAACGACATGTGCAGAGGCACAGCTGTATGAATAGCATGGCATGTTCAAGGACTAACAAATAATTTTCTGTGGGTGGGACATAACATTTGTGGCCAGAGGTGAGGATGGGAAAGCCAGATCACAGAGGGTCTTGAATGGCAAACTTAAAGAGCTTGGACTTAGTCTATAGACCAGAGATTTCAGCAAGGCTTTGATGTAGTTAGTTTTGTGTTTTGCTGCTCATTTCTCTAGTCTCTGGGTTTGGTTGGCTGTCAAGGCCCAAGCAAGTAAGGAATGGTTGGCACATAAGTTCCAGAGCAAAAAAAGTATTTGTACTTCTTATGAGCAGGTAGAATGATAGATGGCACCACTCTCTTAGGCGTGAATAAAAGATGCAACAGATCCATTCTTGTTGTCCTTCACCCAGAAACTCTTTGTTCTTTTTAATCGGACCATTTTCCATAGTGGTCCAATTAAAGCCCTGCTGAAAATCTTAACTCTTAACTCAGTGTAGCATCAAGAAACAAGCACAGTATTAGAATCAGAAGACCTAAATTGGAATTCCAGCTTTGTCAGTTCTTCCCTGAGTAATCTTGAACAAGTCTCTACCTCTCCAAGCTTCAGTTTCCTCATCTCTAACATACATGGAATAATAATGCACACCTACCGAAGTTGTGAAGATCAAATGAGATAACATATATGCAAGAACCTTATAAGCTTTAAAATGTAATTTAAATTTTTGTTTTAACAGAACATTAGACACATTATATTTTTTCCCACAGTTCAGGGAGTTTCATGCATTCTTGGCAAATTTTGTCATCTTTGACTAAACCACTGCTGTTTACTTTATATTGTCTTTAAATCAACTTTTTAAAAAAATCAAAGTTAATTTTCAAAGGGAGTTTATCACCTCAGAGAATGGAAAACTGGTATTTTCTAATGCACATCAAAATACATATATAATTAAGACTTTGTATACCACCTAAACGTAATGTTTCTCCAATAGGATGCAGACACACTTTGGGAAATATTAGTAGTAGAAAGAAAACTGGTCTTAGGGTCTGATAACCTGGATTCCAACCCTGATTCAGCTGTTTAATTTCTCTCACCTTAAGCAAAATATTTCATTCCTCTGAGCCTTAGGTTCATCTATTCAGTGGGAATGATTGTATTTTCCTCAAAGGTTTATTTTACCTAACACATAGATATCCATCATATGTGAGTTTCCTTACCCCAGGTGGGATTGAGGGAGAGCATGAGCTTTTACATTTCAGAACAAGCAATTGGCAAGATATAAATCTTTAAGATATGTGGTGGCCCTTTACACAAAAAAGAAAAACATCCTGAGTTCCTTTCCTCACCTCCTAGACAGAGTGACATGTTAGCTGAAATATATTCAGTGTTATATATGCCAGTGACAGATCTCTTTTGTGCCTGTGAGCTGAGGCAAAGGCATGTGAAATGTCAGTATTGAAAATAGGAGTGACTGGAAACTGTTGTTGACACTGGAACAGGTGAAACGGAATTTTAGGGATTTTTCAAACTTGACATTGGGTTGAATAGAGAGCTCCCAGACAACCAGCAGGCATCTAGCCCCAACATAAACTGTATATGTTTCTCATTCCAAATTTATAACAGCCTTGTAAAGCAAACTATGTTGCCTCCATTTTATAGATGAAGATATTGAGGCTCTAACAGAGTTGAGAATAGAACTCCTGTATTCAAAGAAAAGGGAAGTATTAGTTATCATTCCAGTTTGCTAACTGCCAAAATGCAATATACCAGAAAAGGAATGGCTTTTAAAAAGAGAAATTTAATAAGTTGCAAGTTTACAGTTCTAAGGCTGTGAAAATGTCCCAATTAAAGCAAATCTATAAAAATGTCCAAATTAAGGCACCAACGAGAGGTTACCTTCCCTCAAAAAAGGCCGATGAAGTTCAGGGTCTCTCTCTCAGCCAGAAAGGCACATGGTGAACATGGCGATGTCTGCTAGCTGTCTCTCCAGGCCTCTTGTTTCATGAAGCTCCCCCAGGGGCATATTCCCTCTTCATCTCTAAAGATCTTTGGCTGGTGGACTCTGGTTCTCATGGCTCTCTCATTGTTCTCCCACTTTTTCCATAGTGCTGCCTCTTTTAAAGGATTTCAGTTAACTAATCAATACCCACAGTTGGGTGAGTCACATCTCTATGGAGATAATCTAATCAATTTCCAGCGTATACTGCTGAATAGGGATTAGAAGAAACCTTTGCTCCCACAAGATTAGATGAAGATTAAAACATGGCTTTTCTAGGGTACATAAATCCTTTCAAACCAGCATAGTTACTGAGTACCTATTTCATATGCCTGGACCTATGCTTGGTTCCTTAGCTGTATTATTTTATATAGTCCTCACAGTACCCAACAAGATAGGTACTAGTATTTTCTCTTCAGTAATCTGAAGTCCAGAGAGGTAAGGAAAGTTTTCCGTAATTACACAAATCAGGCAGAAACAGTATTTGGACCCAAGATCATCTAATTTTGAAGTGTGCAATCTTAGGTTATAGAGAATAATGTTTACTTTAAGGAAAATGAACTTACTATATCAGCCTTTCAATCCTGCCCCAAAGGACTTTCTCGAGTCCTCATATTAATTATTTTGGGGCAGGTGGAATAAAACTTGTCACATAATGCTATTAGCTTATCTTCTGCCATTGTTAAGATTAACCCTTCAATCTGTTTTCCACAGTGGCCATCATAAAGATTTTTCAAAAAGGCCAACCTGCCATATCTCTCCCCTTCATTCCTTCTTGTCCTCAGGTTCCCAGCTAAAGTTAATCCATTAGCCTGGCATTCAAGGCTCTCTGATCTGGCCCTAGCTGGCCTCTCCAGCCACATTTCTTGCTACTCTTCTTCTACATACCCTGCCCCCTGTGCTTCAGCCAGATAGAACCATTTGGAAGTTCCCAGAACATCCCATGCTTACTTTTAACTTGAAGCTTTTCTGTACACTGTTCATTCAACCTGGAGCACCCTTTTCCTGCCTACCTAAATCCTACTCATCCTTTAAGACTCAGTTCAGGATTTGTCTTTTCCAGAGAGCTTTGCCTGATGCAATCACCCTTCTGTAAATGCCAATCAGGAATTCCTTCTCTGTGCTTCCATACTAAGTGCTACATTAAAAAGGATGGTAATAGTATTAGTAGTTGTTTTCCTAATGAGTTTAGTACTATTTAAATGTTGCTTTTTATATTTATAAAGTACTAAATCACTTCTTCCATTTATTACCCATCTGAGTGGGAACTTGACTCGAAGGAGCTCTACTGATTGCCTTTACCAGGAGAACCAATGAGGTCAGATTCTAATTGACTTAAAGATAAAGAAACAAAAACCCTGTTCTCTTAGTCCTATAAAAAAATTAGACCCAAATTTAGGTGAGGAATAAAAGAGATTTCATTTTAAAACGGAAATATTCTCTCTATCCCCCTCTCCTTGAACTCACCAAAGCCTTCAGGTACATCATCCTGGTGGGGTGTTGATAATTGTGGGACTAGTTAATAGCACTATTACCTTTGTTAAGCATATTGAATCTATAAGAGCATATAGTGTGTACCCAGTGCCTTGGGGACCCAAAACTACCTGCTACCATTGAGATAGTGAAATAATGGAAATAATGGACTTTGAGTCCAGAAAGGCCTGTGTTTTAATCTCACCTTACTTATTACATAAGTTATTACTTATGCTTTTGGCCAAGTAAGTTAATTATATTTTTTATGCCTAGACTTCTTTGAGTGTGCTTCTGCCTATCTTGACTTTTGTTTCCTTCCAGCAATCAGAGAAGATGGCATGCCTGGAGGCCGGAACAAGAGTATTGGGCCAGTCCAGGTGAGTCCTAGGTCTCACTCTCTTTGCCCCATTCTGGAAACCCAGGGCTTGGATGATTCTGTAGCTGCTCACTTTGATTCTCTCATCTGTTGCTGGAGAAGCCATGTTTGCTTTCATTTCTGCAAAACTGTTTATGAGTGTCCTTTAACAGCCTGGATATAGAAGTGCTTTGAAAATCGTAAATACAAAGGATAGTGATTAAAGCTCTTCCTGAGATCTTTTAGCCCTTCCTAATGATTTTATAGGCGGTGAGCCCAATTCTGGTTCTGAACCATTCAAAGGACTTTTTATGTCAATCACATAAAGTTGTAGATAATTTAACCTGGCAGTACTCACCAACACTTTGTTGCTGTTCACTTCGTCATCTAAAGACATAAGAGAATTAACTATCAGCAGGAAGTTCATAGCCTCATTTGTAGAGTAGGAATGATAATACCCTATTCAATCCCACATTTCTTTAGTACCTATTCTGTTTCAGGACCTATCCTGTGAACTCAGTCTGAAGGGAAAGAAAGATATGTAAACAGATGTAACAGTACAGTGAGACATAATAGAGGATGTCCAGAGAGTAGAGAGGAAAGGGGCTTCTTGTCTTTCTGGACTAGAGCCATGGTTGGAGACTGGAGACACTTAGGGAAGTCTTCCTAGAGAAGGTGAAGTTCGAGTAAGTCTTGACAGAGGAAGAGGAACTAGCTATATTTGGAAGGGATGGGGAGCCAAGCTTATACTTCTGCTAGGCAGAAAAGACTGTGTAATGGCCTGACGATGAATCTTTGAGGAATGACAAGGAGTTTAATAAGGCGAAAGCATTGGGCACAAGTAATGGAGTGGCAGAGTTAAGGCAGTCTTTGAATTCGGAATCAGTTCTCTAAAGAGTGGACTTTCAGTTATCTTTGACTATAATTCCTTAGATAAAGCCTGTGTAACACCAACCTACACTTGTCCTTACTTGCTAGCAGAAGAAAAACTGTGAAAATAGATAATTGGTTCTATTTGTGACCTATCAAGTGAATCCCTCAGCATATTAATGAGCAGGAACCATGCCTTAAGAATTATTAGTGTGGAACAAGAAGCAATCACTGAAAGGTTTTAAGTAGGGAGAAGGACATGGCCAGATTTGCATTTTAGAAAGATCATTCTAGCAATGGGAATTATTTTTGAGGAGTGGGGTGAGGGTACATATAACTGGGGACAGAGAGAAACCAGTTAAAAGGATTTTGCAGAATTCCAAGCAAGCTTCTATGTATTATTAATAGAAGTTTTAATTAGGGCAGTGATAGTGCAGATTGAGAGGAGAGGATCAATTCAAGAGATACTTAATAGGTAAAATTGATAGGATTTGTCCAATTGAATGTGAAGGAATGAGGGAAAGAACTCATTGTTCAGTTCAGAGTTGCTTTGAAACAGACACTGATGATGTATGGGGTATTTCCTATCAAATGAGCTTGGTGTACTCAGTGTGTGCTCAATCGTGTGTGTGTGTGTGTGTGTGTGTGTGTGTGTGTGTTTGTAGACTCAACTCCACTGTATTCATTCTGTTTATATTTAGATGCAGTAGAAAGTTTATTCATTGGGAAGAATTGTTAAACATATTCCTCGATGAACAACCTTCCCCAATAAACTTAATGTTTTTCAATATCCTGTGTTGCTCTTCTGTGCCATGGGATCTACTGTCCCTTACCTTTCCATACTCTATTCTGTCTGGAATTGAGGGAGCTAATGTTCAGAGAAACTTATTTCCCCTGTCACTGCATTTGACTTTTTGATTCTGGGCATATAATTTTCCTTTTATTCTTTTACTAATTATAGGTGATGTATTAGAAAGAGCTGTAGATGTACACGTTCTTAATTGTATTTAATAATGAAGAGGGATACAATTTCCATTTGTTGAACATTTACTGTATACTACTACTTTGTAATTCTATCTTAGATTAACCTCTCAATTCTGACTCAAATCTGCATGCTTCTTGGCTCTAACATTCTGTGAGGAAACCATGAACTATAAAGGAGGTAGTGTTTTCTCCATTTTACAGATAAGGGAGTTGAGGCTGAGAGCTCTAGTGATTTGCCCAACAGCACCCAGCTAGGAAATGACAGATAGGATTTGAACCCAGGTTCAAGCACCACAACATGTTTCATCCCCTCTTCAGTGCGTTCGTGATGGCCCGGTATTCCCTGGGACCTCCAGAGAGAGAGACAGGTTCAGAATGACTTTGGCTCCCAGCCGGAGTAAACTGACTTAACCAGGACTGGCCCTTATTATTCAGCCAGAGTACTTCTGTGTCCTCCAAATTCTTCATCCCACCACTCTGGGCTTGTTCTCACCACCACCACAGAGGCTGGTTCTGTCGGACCCTCGGTAGATGTCTTGCAGTTTGATGGCACCATTTGTCTTCACATATCTTTCTGTGTGGGTGGGGGAGGGGGACAGGGGAGGAGTATGTGGTGTGGAAATCGAACCCAGGTCTCCCACATGGAAGGTGAGCATTCTACCACTGAACCACCCCTGTACCCTGATTTGACATATCTTATAAAACAATGATTTAGAGTTCTAAGGACCCCTGGGAGAAAAGATTTGGTGTTTTTATTACAAGTGGCTGAAAGACAACTCCTAAATTTCAACATGAAATAAAAGCTATTCCTAGCAATCATTCAACTTGTTTTTCCTCCAAGATTTTTGTACTAGCTGGCTTCCAGTTATAAATACTGCTGTATTTATGATCAGAGCAGCTCAGGGTTCCCTCACAGGATGCCAGAGCAAAGTATACAAGTTTGAGTCAGACAGAGTTGGGAGACAATGTCCTCCCAGGCTTTCAATAGAAATGAGAAATAAAAATTCATCTGATCCTTTATCCTCAGCACTCACTCCCCTTCTGTGTATTGAGTTTAGCCAGATAGGCCTCAACCCTGGATTGGACACTTCATAGAAGATATATTTATTCACTCCCTCTATGATATAGTAGCTAGAACACTGGACTTGGAGTTTAAATATTTGGATACTTTGGCTTCTTCCTCAAACTTTTGCCCAGGCATACAGACACAATGTGATCTTGGGCAAGTCAGTTCACTTGTTTGAGCTACAGTTTCTTCTTTTATTTACTAGGTTTAGGAATGTATCTCATACTAAAAATATCCATAGTTGGTACTTAATATGTGAACACTTGTTCATTTATCCAGTATGAATTTATTGAGTCCTTACTCTTTTCTAGGTCCTATCTTAGCCCTAGGATCTTCTAGAGGATATATTTGTAATATATTACAATAAGTGCTATTAAGAAAAATCATGATGATGATGTCTTTTAACAGCTTTCATAATAGTTGCTATATGCCGTGCCCTGTTCTAAGCATTTATATGTTTCAGTGAGCTAATTTAAAGTTTATAGCAGTCCTATGAGATAGATAGTTATTCTCTCCACCATACAGATGAAGGAACTTAAGTTCAGACAGTTAAATGACTTGCCCAGGATTGCACAACTAGAAAGTGGTAGAACCTGGATTTGAACAAAAGTGATCTGGCTCCAGAATTCATACTTTTAACCACCAAGCTATCTTGCTTTTCTCAGAATACCAGAATTATGAGTGGATAGAAGATGGGCTTAAAATTGTCTAGGTGATGCTAGAAGGCTTCACAAAGGAGTTGACATTTGAATTGGGTCTTAACGAGCAAGTAGAATTTTGTCATCAAGAAGTGGCGTTTCAGGTGTAGGAATGGATAGACACAAGGACAGAGAGGAGTGTTGAGGAACATGAGGTCTCGTGGATTGAGAATATGGGCATAAGGAAAGCTATCTTGGGCTGTGGTGCTGGAAGGCATGCAATCAAGCTTTCCTAAGATTACTGAGAGGCCTGGAGTATGGGACTGAAAGGGAGTGAATCTGGGTTACTCACTAGAGAGTCTTGAGATGTCCTGAGAACTCAATTTAGCATTTATCAATTCCTTATTAAAGATATCGGAGGAAGAAATTGAAAGGATCATGTCTGGGCAGGAGTTTGAGGAAGAGGCCAATCACTGGAGCAACCATGGTGACAGCGACAACAGTTCCCCTGGGAATAGGGCTTCAGAGAGCAACCAGCCCTCACCAGTCTCCACATTGTCCTCCAGGTGAGCTTCAAGGCAAGCCCAGCATCTTGGGGGCCATCGAAGAATAGAGCCATGAAAGAACCTCTGGGTGGGGTATTTCTGCCAGGCCATCTCAGCCACTGTACTCTCACTCCCTCAGACTCTTGGAGTTGAGGCCTGGATAATGCAAAGCATTGTTTCCCAGCCCATTTTATGCTAAGGACCTTGAAAATGTCTGCATTCTCTTCTGCAAACTGATAAAATACTATAGCTGTTACCCATACCCATACATTCTTTACCTACAGAAGAACATTTTAAATGTAGCTCTTTTCATTCATTTACTTTATAACTGAAATAAAACAAACCACATTGACATTATTGAATTAAGATACAATTTCACTGTCTCAGTAAGTTAGGTTTTTCACTTTATACATTTTAAGAAATAAACTTTTCCTTTTAATTAGTTGACAAAATGATTAGCTTTCTTCAAGAAAGGGGAGGAATGTAAGAATCTGCATTTCTTTTCATATTTCAATGTACTTTATTCATTCCGTTGATCCTTAGTTTGTTCCTTTCTTTAAAATTTTAGGGACTCGTTGCCACAAGGTTGGTTCCCTGCTAGGTACTGGAGTTATTTTACATCCTGGCAAGGCATTTAGCCTTTCTGTGCCTTGGTTTTCTTAGTATTAAAATGGTACACACACACCTTTGTCATCACCAGTCTGCCAGTGTCCTTTGAAAGCTCTCCAAGTGTGGTACCTGCTCCAAAATTTCATTCAACCAGCATTTATTCAGTACCTACCCTGTCAGGCACTGCATGTCCAATGGTAAGCCACACATATACATACCTGCACAGAGTCCCTGCCTCTCAGATTGAAATATAATAGAGGAGACATGCATGTAGTCATTACTTATCTCCCCTGGCTTGATGAAGATACAGACCACATGACCAAAGACATCTGAACCACCTTCTGGTTCATTTCATTTGAAGTAGACCCTAGGCCGACCATGCTCGGCTTGACATGAGACTTTTCTCTCCAGTAGGTCTGTGGAGCTAAATGGATTCATGGCATTCAGGGAGCAGTACATGGGGATGTCTGTGCCTCCACACTATCAATATATACCGCACCTTTTTAGCTTTTCTGGCCACTCGCCACTTCTGCCCCCACAAGCTCGCAGCCTGGATCCCCAGTCATACAGTCTGATCCACCAGCTGGTGTCAGCCGAGGACCTGGAGCCATTGGGCACACCCATGTTGATCGAAGATGGGTAAGTGAGCGCTGCCCTGTTTGGCCCTTTGCAGCCAAAATGTTCCCTACCTCTACACCTGCCTACATCCCTGGCTGCTATAACCCAGGCTTCAGAGTGAGTAAGGGGGAATAATAAGTGATATTTCAAGCACCAGAAGACAAATACATGCTTATTTTTTAAGTCAATGGTCCCTCATTTTTCTCTTGAGCATCTTTTTTCATATCCTTATGGAATTTGGATTTAAATACTTTTTTCTGCGTGGACCTACGTTAGCCAGGACCTGGGATGAGTTTGAGCACTTCTGTAGTAGAGATGAATGTATTTCCTGGCATATTTAGAACATCAAGTCTAAGCTCCTTAACAAGGCACTCAAGACTAATTGGTTGTGGCCTATCTATATACCCAGTCAAAATACCATGGTAGTATGGAACTGTTCTGTGCAAGCCTGCGTGGGTAGACAGAATACTTTCCCAGTACTCAGTAGGCTCTAGCTGAGTAAATAGTTCAGCCTTCAGGCCTGCCCTTTGTTGCACCCATCACTCCTTTGGCCTGGAGCATCAACCTAGACCCCCAAAAGGTATCCTGAGATTTTTTTTTACCTAGTCTCCAATTTCAGAAGAGGACACGCAAACATCCACCCATGAGAATGCACACAAAGTCTTTAGATGTGGGGGTGGGGCCTGGGGGGTGGGAAAGATTCATGCCCAGGAACCTTGAGGGGAAGAAAGCTGGGACCCTTGGGACTGTAGCCTTAGAGGCCCCATCACAGGGATACAAAAAGCCCTGCTCCTTCCACCCACTATATCAAAGAGGAAGGGCTGAACAACACTGGCTCTTAAACTCTCACCACCAGGGGGTGCAGTGAGAGCAGGAAAAATCTCTGAACATATTCTGTTCTTTTCAGCTATCTCGTTCTTTTTTGTGTGTTCTTTTTTGTGTTATTCACTGTGTCGGATGGGCACCTGACTATTCCTTTGGAGTTCTAATTGGCAAAACTAGGAAGGGAGTCATTGGTAATTTTCTCTAAGAGGTGGAACATTAAGGACACCAACATTAGAAGCCATATTCCTTGATAGTTATACAAATTTCTAAACCTCCTTTCCCTTCAGCCTCCCTTTCTCCCCAGACTTGTTTCTGCTGGCCCCCGTCTTGCCCATGGTCAAAGGCAAGGAGCCCACTGCCAGGGACCCTTTGTGCCCTCAGGCGTACCATCTCCCTGTGCCCCCATCCTTACACTCTGGCCAGTAGATGTGACTGTCCCCTATCCCTTCCCCACAGATATGCTGTGACACAGGCAGAGCTGTTTGCCCTGCTTTGCCGCCTGGCTGACGAGTTGCTCTTTAGGCAAATTGCCTGGATCAAGAAACTGCCTTTCTTCTGCGAGCTCTCAATCAAGGATTACACATGCCTCCTGAGCTCAACATGGCAGGAATTAATCCTGCTGTCTTCCCTCACCGTTTACAGCAAGCAGATCTTTGGGGAACTGGCTGATGTCACTGCCAAGTACTCACCCTCTGATGAAGAATTACACAGGTGATGGCTGGGGAGAAAATTCCAGGAAACCAAACTATTGTGATCCCTGCAAAGCAGGGTTGTCTAACACTCCAGAGGATGGGCATTAGAATCGCACAGGCCTAGATGTGAATCCTTGCTCTTCTGTTAACTAGCTTTATAACCTTAGCCAAGTCTCTGATCCTCAAGTTCTGAGTTTATAAAATGGGGATGATGATAATACCTGTCTAATAGGGTAGTTATAAAGAATAAATGATATTGTATAGTAAAGCTTGGCATAATGCTAAGCTATTATTTTTATCACGTGTATCACTGAGGTAAGATTAAGACATCTGCAAAAAACAAAAATCTATACTCTTCCCAC
This sequence comes from Myrmecophaga tridactyla, assembly GCA_004026745.1. NCBI lineage: Eukaryota > Metazoa > Chordata > Mammalia > Pilosa > Myrmecophagidae > Myrmecophaga > Myrmecophaga tridactyla. The sequence goes on along the minus strand of PVIY010009472.1, from coordinate 41,518 downwards.
AAGGTGAGAGTCTCTGGAACAGTAGTTTACAATTTAAGACAGAGCCCTAGGAATCATTGTATTATCTATCGTGTACGGGCTCTGGGCAACGTATTTTATATTGTCTCATTCTCACAGTCTCTAGCATTATAGGTATTATTAGGTGATTTTAATTTTGTCTGGATTTTAATCCAGAGCCAGGATTTGAACCTGTGCCTGCCTGACTGCAAAACTTGGGCACTTTCACTTCATTTCAGCTGCCTCTTATAGATTATTCTCAGAATAGTGAGATTCTCAGAGCATAGGACTAAGAGAATCAGCTCTTTTCCTCAATGTTTTATTTAGCATTAAGTCTCATCCCAGGATCCTTCTAACCTCCCTGTCTAAAATGAATCTTCTTCCTCCATGCTACTCTATGACCTGTCCGAGTACCCTTTTTTACTACTCACTTTGGAGACATGTGGCACATGGGCAGAGTTTCGGTGACCATTTTTCCTGACCCCAAAATTAGAACAAATTATTTTTTTTTACAAATCATCTTTTGAGACAACTTTTCTGGCTTATTAATTTATCCTTGAGAAGTCTTATAAACCTTAAATCACATTTAAATAGACATTCCAATAAATCACTTTTATTGGATAGTATAAAATAATTGAAGTCATAATATTCCAAGGCACAAAGAAAGAGGAAAGAAAAAGTTTCCAATGATGAAAGCTGGAGAGAGTGGGGTACCAATCCTCATGCTTCTCTGCACAGAACTAGGGTACATCTTCCCTTTACCAGCCAATCATAACATAAAGGTAAGCTGAAGCTCAGGCTGGGAGCAAAGCCCCAAGACCCTCAAGAACCCTTTATGCAGCTGAGGGAGGGAGGAGTCTAGGGTGCTGACTTTCTCCCCGGGTTTTCTAATATTTCCTTATAAATGATGCTTTGTGGCTTTAGAGTAATCTGTAAATTTTGAACCCAACTCATACTTTGTCCTTTAAACGGAGCTGTCTGATTTTGCAGATGACCTAACCCCTTGTCTAGAGCCTCTAATTCATTGTTTCCTGTCTCCTTCTTTATAACTCTGGACCAACTGCCTAATATTGTCAGGGTTTGTAGAACTGGTCCATGGAGCCCCGCCTTCCTATTTGCCTTAAGTCCACCAGTTCAGTCTGAGGCTGCATACAGGGTCAGTCTCTAGGCTCCTCTCTCTCTCTCTCTCTCTCTCTCTCTCTCTCTCTCTCTCTCTGTCTCTCTCTCTCTCTCCAGTATAGGATTGAGACCTATTCACCTAAACTGAAGTAGCCTTCTTACAGTGAGTTTACACCCACAGGAATGATTGAATTTAAGAACATATTTTTCTTGGGTACATACAACTTCAAACCACCACAGTATCCAAAAGAGTTGAAAGCTGGGACTAAAGCAGATACTTGTGCACCAATGTAGCAGTATTATTCCCAATAGTCGGGAGGTGGAAACAACCCAAGTGTCCATCAACAGATAAATGAATAAACAAAATGTGAAATATATATGCAGTGGAATATTCAGCCATAAAAAGAATGAATCCTGATACATGCTATAACAATGAACCTGGAAAACATACTGAGTGAAATAAGCCAGACAGAAAAGGAAAAATATTATATGATTTCACTTATACGAAATATCTGTAATAAACAAATTCATTGAGACAGAAAGTAGATTGGAGGTTACCATGGGCTTGTGGGGGTGGGGTATTGCTTAATAGATAATGGAATTTGTTTGGGTGATGATAAACTTTGGAAATGGATGATGGTGATGGTAGCACACCATTGTAAATGTAATTAATACTAGTGAATTGTTCATTTCATAATGGTTAAAATGCAGAGTTATACATATATATATATATCCATGAAAAAAATTTTAATTAAAAATTCATTTCATTTGTACTAGACATATTTACCAGGCTCATTTGCCACGTGTGGCTGGTGGCTGCCATATTGGCCATTGCAGTTATAGAACATTTCCATGACTGAATAACACTGAGTATTGCTGCTGAGCTCTGTGGGGTTCTGAGGATAAGAAATGGGTTTGTTAGTGGACTCTCACTCCACTATGAAATCCTTCAATGGAAAAATAAGAACTAAACTTTGACATATTAGTTCTGATTCTGTTGACATTTATTGAGCATCTATTGTGTGTATCTAGGGAGGGATATTAGAGTCACTGATGATAGAGCCACAGTGTGTGGCCCTCAGAGTCCCTATTCTTGGCCCAGGGGATTGGGAAGCAAACAAAAACAGATACAATACTACAATGTAAGGTGATGGTGGTGGTGGAGATTGACAGATGTCTGAGGGACTGTACAAGCATAAAACAGGGAGCAGTAGCCTCTACTTGCAGAATCAGGGAAGGTTTATGAGGGAAACATATTTGAGCTGCATCTTGAAGTGGGATTTTTCTAGGTAGGTTGTAGAGAACAGGAGGAAAGCAGGACAACACAAAGTCCTAGAAGTCAGAAATAGTGCATGGTTGGTATGTGCAGGGAACCCAAAGCAAACCTGTGGATTAGAATATAGAAAGACTGAATTCTGAGAGAGAGAGACAGACACAAATTAGGGGAGAAATGGCTGGGGAGAAACTTACAGGCAAGACATGAAAGGGCTTGAATGTCAGCTTAAAAATAGTATTTTATTGTGTAAATAGTATTAAGTCATCGCTTCTCAGCTTTTGGCTGAGATCGAGTATAATAATATTAAATTGCACTAAATTTTTTTTAATATACTTTATTTATTTATTTATTTATTTATGGCATGGGCAGGCTCCAGGAATCGAACCTGGGTCTCCGGCATGGCAGGTGAGAATTTTGCCATTGAGCCACAATTGTACCGCCCTCTAGCAATATACTTTTAATTGTAGTAACAGGTATACAACTAAAATTTCCCATTTTAACTACTCTCAAGTGTACAATTCAGTAGTATTAATTACAGTCACAATATTGTGCTACCATCATCAATATCCATTATCCCAACTTTTTTGTCTCCTAAAACAGAAATTCTACACCTGTTAAGTAATAACTCCCTCTTCCGTTCTCCCTCTCCTGACTCCTGGTAACCTATATAGCCTGCGATTTGTCTTTTTGAAATTTGCTTCTTCTAGGTATTTCCTATAAGTGAGATCATACAATATTTGTCTTTTTTATGTCTGGCTTCTTTTACCAGCATGATGTTTTCAAGGTTCATCCATGTTCTGGCATGCCTTAGCACTTCCTTCCTTTTTGTGGCTGAGTAATATTCCATTGCATGTATATATCACATTTTGTTTGCCAGTCATCTGTTGATCGACACTTGGGTTGCTTCTGCTTTTTGGCTGTTGTGAATAACACTGCTATAAACATTGGTGTGCAAATATCTGTTTGAGTCCCTACTTCCTAGAAGTGGGGTGCTGGGTCATATGGTAGGTCATGTTTTCAGCTGTCAGAGGAACCGTCAAACTGATCTCCACCATGGCTGCATTATTTACAGTGCCACTGGCAGTATATATGGGTTCCTGTTTCTCCACCTCCATGTCCCAATACTTAATATTTTTTGTTTTTTTGTTTTTTGTTTTTTAAATAGCAGCTGGGGATATGAAGTGATATGTATTTCGTGGTTTTAATTTGCATTTCTCTAACGACCAGTGATGTGGAGTCGTCCCTTCATTGTTCATTGGCCATTTGTATATCTTCTTTGGAGAAGTGTCTATTCAAGTCATTTGGCCATTTTTTAATTGGGTTGACTTTTTGTTGTTGAGTTGTAGTAGTTCCTTATGTATTCTGGATATTAAATTCTTATCAGATATATGGTTAATGATTATTCCCATTCTTTTGGTTGTCTTTTCACTTTTTTAATCGTGTCCTTTGACATACAATTTTTCATTTTGATGAAGCCCTTTTTTGTCTATTTTTTTTATGTTATTTGGTATCATTTCTAAGAAACCACTACCAAATCAAAGGTTACAAAGGATTTCCCCTCTGTTTTCTTCTTGGAGTTTTACAGTTTTAGCCTTCACTTTTAGGCCCGTGAGCGATTTAGAGTTAATTTTTGTATATAAAGTAGGTGTAGTTCTGACTTCATTCTTTTGCAAGTGAATATCGAGTTTTCCCAACACCATTTGTTGAAGACATGTTCTTTCCCCCAATTAATGTGTTTTGGCATCTTTGTCAAGTATCAGTTGGCCATGGATGTATTAGTTTATTTCTGAACTCTCTATTCTATTCTGCTGGTCTGTATGTCTGTATTTATGCCAGTATCACACTTTTGTTATTACTATGGCTTTGTATTAAGTTTTGAAATTGGGAACTTTTGGATCTCCAATTTTGTTCTTCCTTTACAATATATATACGGCTACTTGGAGCCCCTTACAATTCTATGAATTTGAGAATTGATTTTTCCATTTCTGCATAAAAGGCTGCTGGGATTTTCATAGGTATATTGAATCAGTAGATCACTTTGGGCATAGAAAGTTTTAATTGAAGGAACTACATGATGAGGTTGCATTTTAAGAAGATGCCTGTGGCTTGTAATGTTCAGGATGGATTGGCATGGATAAGGCTAGAGCAGAGTGGCTGGATAGGAGACCATTCCATAGCATAGATTAAAAAATACAAGGCCTGAATAAGGCATCAGTGACTGTAGGAATAGAGGACAGCACAAAGCTAAAACCTGTCAAGGTGGTAAAGTTAATGGGCCTTGAGTGAGTGGAAAAGTTGAGTTTTTGGTGTAGCCAGCTAGGTGGGCACCAGTTCTCTTACCAAGATAATAGAGCTGGCTGAAGAACAGGATGGAAGAAAAGCAATTCTGACTTTAGGTTCAGGGTTTGAAATGCTTGTGGAACTGCCCAGCAAGTCATAGGAAATAGATGTGTGAGAACCCCTGGAATTCAGGTTCATTACTGTAAAGCAGCCCTCACTCTGCTAGAAACCTGGGGTGTGGAGAGTGTAATTGGCCGTAGCTCTTTCCTACCTTGCCTGTGCCTGTGTTACTCCCACTCCCCCAAAATGCCTTTACTTTTTCACAACTCTTGAGCGTGAGTTCCTGCTGTCATGAAAAGGCTTTTTGCAGATGATACATGGCCACCTCCTTTTCTCAAATATTGAATTAAATTTATGGTACCCATTTTCCTTAATCAGGCTGTTATCAGACAGTGAGCCTGGTGAATTTGATTTAAAGCAGATTGTAGCACCAGCCAGTGACTGCTCCTGTCTGTAATCAAGACTCCTTTGCTTTCAGAGGATGCTTTATACTAGATGGATTTTAATGGGCACTTCTGTTTCCTGAGCACCAGCTCCATTTCTGCCATAACTCTGGAAAGTTGTCTTCCAGCTTTCCTTCCAGAACCCTAGTTATAAGGCTCAGGAAAAATCTAGTCTTTTCTTTTTGCTGCAGTAATGGAAGAGATGATGATGAAGCTATTAATAACAATAATAGCTGACAGTTATTGAGTATTTACCGTGCCAAATTCCATATTAAATGCTTTATGTACATTATTTGTTTAGCTCTCACCACCATCCTGTGAGACTGGCACTCATATTATTCCCTTCTACAGATAAGGAACATGATATTCAGAGAGGTGAAAGCTCAAGGCTACAAAGCTAGAAAGAGATGGCACTGAGATCATCACCTATATCTGTTGTGCTCCAAAGCCCAGGCTCTCTGCCGTTAATCTATACTAAAATTCTTATTCCCCCAGAACCTTCTCAGAAGGTTTGACTTTCTGGAATTTATCCAACTTTTCATGTTGGAGTTTGTATATGGGTGCTGAAATGACATTTCCTCTAAGGTTGTGGCTGATGGCTGCTCCTGGGGATAGGTATATTTAGATGAATGAAAGAGAGACAACTGAACCCTCTCAGCTCCCTTAATGGGACATAATTTATACAGTGTCAGATTCAATTGCTGACTGAATGGTCCAGTGGTTTGGGGGATCCTGGCAGGAATGTTTTCCTTGTCCTAGCATGCTTGTATAATGGGAACCTAGAAGAAGAATGGGTGTGTTTGTCCAACTTTTCTGGCTTCAAATACTGATAATTTGTAGACAGAGAATACAGGGGCATCAGAACTGTGGAGTGGGCAGGTGTGGAGGAGGCCTGGCTGCAGGAGAAAGCGGGCCCATAGAACAGAGAACAACTTTGTTTATCAAGGGGTGGGATGCGGGGTGTGGAGGAAAGCTTTGCAGTCAGGCTGGTAGAGACTAAATGTGGGCTGCTGGGCTCCCTGCCAACCCGCCACCACTGCTTAGGGTCTATGATAGTTGCTTGCCATAGGAAATTTGGAAAAGAAGACATGTACTGTCCCCAAGAGAAAGGGTAGACTTGGGACATATACTCAGGTATATAAGCCTTTGTGTCCCTCAGTCAAGATTCAGCCAGGGAATTGGTTTGGCACTGCGGGCTAGGGGTCTGGCTGATAGCCATACACCTGCAGTTTCTGAAGTGCCAGAGTGAGCTTTCAGGGCAGCAGGTTGCTGATTAAGCAACAGAGCGTTATCTTTGCTTGCTACACTGCTCAGCCACCAGACAGATGCTGACACTGCTTCTCTCCTTGCAGCCTCCTTTATGCCCAACCCTACCCTATCCCCACATCACTTCACCAAGTAGATAGAAAAGGGAATTTGCAGTAAAATATTTTTCCCTCTCAGGAACAAAAGTAGCCAACAAAGTACTATGTTAAGGGGTGATCATCCCTCCTAGGTACACTGCTGCCTGCAAATCTCAGCATCATGGAGGCATTCAGGAAGAAGTTCTATGCCCTACAGCAAACCCAAACACCCACTCAGAGCTGGGCTCTGGGCTGAATTGCTGTGGGAACACAGAGCTCCTGAGGTCCCATGTGGTAGCCTTTTGCAGTTACCAGTTAAGAACAAGCAGGAGCAGGGTATGGTGTAGTTCTGAGAAAAGCAACAGGCTCGGAGTTAAAAAGCTTGGGTTTGAATCTTGAGCCCCCAACACACACTTATTTTGTAACCTTGGGGCAGTTACCTTCTCTTCTGCTTCCTCATCTCTAACTTGGAAGTGATATTTCTTACTACACAGGTTACCAGGAGGGTAAAATGTGAAAGGGCCTAATACATAATAGGAGTGCAGTAAATGATCTCTCTGAGCCTTTGTTTTCACTTGTAAACTAAGGAGATTATAATCAATATCCAGTTCATGGATTAATTGGAAGTATCCAATGAGACAATGTATGTGAAATACTTATAAAAGTACCTGGCAAGTAGCAGACACTCGACAAATGGTAGAATGTTAACTAATGTTGTTATAGTAGTTATTCAATATTAATTTGTCTGTCAGCCAGTATGGAAAAGTATTAATAAATTTGTAAAAGCCATGGGCTAGACACAGAAAGAAAGAAAGTCTGCCATTGTAGCTCAAATTAGCAAACCCGAAAGAAGCTCCAGCTCAGACTCACTGGGAACCATGCTGTGAGGCAAAGATAGGGTCAGAGCTCTGAAAGGCAGGTACCTGCTTCTCTTTATGCTTGAAAAGTATATGCACCTCTGGTCCAACCAGAGCCAGGCTTTCCCCAGGAAAAAGAAAATGTCCAGCTTGTCCAGGAAACGAAGCCCTAACAAAACTTTCAAAATCAATACAGACAGCTACATTGCCCAGAAAGCAGTAGTGCATACTCAGGAGTTCTGGACCTTACCAAGATAATGCCTTCTTGCCTGGCACAGGACTGCAGTGTCCATGTCACCAGGAAACTTCTTGAGGCTGATTATCTTCCTGTGAACAAGTCCTATCTAAGGCCCACCTGGAACTCTCCTTGCCCCACTGTCCAGCCCACTCCTAGAAGGCTGAGGCCAGGCCTAACTGCAGCTTTCCTAAGCTCATGCAATCCTGCTTTCCTGTTAAGCCTTTGCCGCTCACTTTGGTGATATCTCCATCTCTGGTATAACTGTTCTCCGTTATGATCCAGAGTATTAGTTCCCTGAGATGGCTAGCCTAGGTCTCCTTTGCCAAAAACTTGGTCTTTCCCCCAAGGAACTTACTCCTAACCCAAAGAAATGAACATAGCCAGCTTTGAGCCCCCACTCCCCCCACCATTAGGGAATGCCATCTTAGATGTTAGAAAAATCAGAGCTTTAGGGAGGCATCCCATGTTTCGAGTTCTAACTCTACCACTGACTAATTGTGTGCTTGTGGACTACTCCCTTCCCTTCTTTAACTTCAGTTTCTTTTCTGTATAATGATAGTGATAATCTCACCTCGCTTTGTATGGTTGAGAGAATTAAATGAGACATTGCACATTAAGTGCCTAGTACAGAGGCTAGCACGATGGGGAGGGTCAGTTAATGTTTCTCTTCCTCCCTAGCTGAAGTCAGGGATGCCAGTATAAATTATCAGTCTGCATAACTTCGGCCTATGAAAACAGTGAATCTAAATAAATTTTAAAAAAACCAATGCTTTCTCTGCATTGTAATAGAGTCTCACATAGAGTCACCAAGGCAGCTGCCATTGATGCTAGAAACTCCATCTCAACAACAGCAATTATACTATTGTTGTAGTATGTCATAATAATGTCATATTTCTCCACATTCACATGTCAAACTTCCTTGGGCCCTTGCTACACTGAACAAGCAAGCATTATCACTCCCAATTTACAGAAGAGGTCTTCAAAGCTAAGGGTCAAATGATCTCCCCAAGGTTTCACCGCTTATAAGTATAGAGCTTGATTTGAACCCAGGTTTGATTAATTCCACTTGTCCGTGGAAACTGTAGCTTGCATGAACCGCTTGGCCTTTTAAACACACTATGTATCCTTCTGTCCCTTCATAAATGGCTCTGGATTCCATTTCCTCCAGCCTCAACCTCTTTCCTAGGTTGCCTTAAGGAGCTCTCCCCTTCCCTGGCTGCAACTGATATTAAAGCCCACTGTTAACATCTGTGTCCATTCCCCAGATTTAGTGATGATGGGATGGAGGTAATTGAGCGGCTCATCTACCTTTATCACAAGTTCCATCAGCTAAAGGTCAGCAATGAAGAATACGCTTGCATGAAAGCAATTAACTTCCTAAATCAAGGTGAGTGGCGGGGGATGGGAAGAAGAGACCTTTTTTTTTGGTCAGTGAGTGCTTGCGCTCCTATTTTATTCCCTCCCCTCAGGTCTATCACACAGAATCTGTCACACCATGTGGGTGCCAATCTTGGAAGGCTCTCGTCATCATCCTGTTCCTCTATGGTGCAGGGAATGCTTTGGATTTTTTCTTCAAGCCTAAATGCCACAATCTCTATAACTCATAGAGGAAGGAAGAGGATTCGCTTTTAGTCAATTTTAATGCATTTAAACACAGACACCAAGGACAGTACATGCGTCATTTAAAATATGTACCAAGTTTACCAGCGACTGAAGAAGAGCAGAGTGACTGATGAAACTATTGCAGATAAGGCCTCTGTGACAGGCTGGCAGTGGTTCTGACGGCCCCTTCAGGGCAGAGTGGGGGTGCACAAAATATTACACACATATGCATGTCAAGTATGGCTTTTAATTAGAAGAATGTTGAATATAATTTATGTGGAGTCTTACCTACAAACTGGTGGATAGGAGCTGCTGTTAGCCAGTGTATGAAAGAAAATTTGTATTCTTTTTTCCAAAGTAGAATACAAGTGCTTTACTCTCAGAGTGGACCTGAGTTACTTTGCTGCTGTGGTATTGGAAGTATTCTCTTCCTGTGTTCATTTTCCTAGTCCAGAGGTCCTCAATCCTCTCCTTTTTACTATTCCCTCAGCACAGACTGGACAAACTTCCTCCTCCTGCTTCTTCTGCACCATTCATGTATTTACCTGGTGTTCTATGTCCCTCCCTAAACCAAGCCCTGTGCTAAGCTCTTAAAAACATTGAAATAAATTAAACCATAGGTCCCTTGCCTCAAGAAGTAAACATTGTGAGGGCACTTGATAAATTACTTAAGCGTCAGTTTGGGAAAGATCAGTAGCAGCTTCTTGGCAGAGTAGACACCTGAGTTGGGCGTCAAAGGTTAGGTAACCTTTATATGTAGAATACCTTTATTCTTTCTATAAAAAAGATGTTTCTATGTTCTCTATATAATCTTTCTTTTTTTTGTATGCTGTATGGCGGGGTCACATTTCATTATTTTTCCATGTGAGTATCCCATTATTGCAGCACCATTTGTTGAATTTTTTGTTTGTTTGTTTTTTGGGAAGTGCATGGGCCAGGAATCAAACCTGGATCTTCTGCATGGCAGACAAGAATTCTACCACTGAACTACCATTGCACCCCCGTAATCTTTTTTTTATAAAAAGAGAATATAGGTATTCTGTATATAATCTTACCATACAAAGAACAAATGGAAGGGCAGTCCAGATAGAAGAGTGAGAGCAGTGGCATGGAGGAGATCATGTGTGAGTGTATGTGTTCAAGCATCAGTATAAAAGAAAAGCAGGGTTTCTGATTGGCTCCAGCAAAAGGCAAATTTAAAGGTATTGTGATGGGGAAATTTAGAAAGGCAGGTGATTCAGGCGTTTATTTGTTCAACATCCACAGGTGCCTGTTTTGTATCAAACCTTGTGCTAGAAGCTGAGTATGAAGTTAAGAAGGATAAAACCTAGTCCTCAAGGGCTAATGTCAGTCTAGTAACTGTCCTTTATATCATTTTCCCCTCTTTTATCTTATTTCTCTTCCTGTATTTGGAGCTTAATTCCTCCATATTAGAAAAAGAAAATATTCTGTTGTGACAATATTTAATAACTTTTAATTGAAAGGTGCACATATTCAAGGAGCTATTTTTAATTCCACATTAGAAAGTCCTTCCCATTCCCTGTGTGTGTGTGTTGTCGTTGTTGTTTTTTCCAACAGATATCAGGGGTCTGAGCAGTGCCTCTCAGCTGGAACAATTGAATAAGCGATATTGGTACATTTGCCAGGATTTCACTGAATATAAATATACACATCAGCCAAACCGCTTTCCTGATCTCATGATGTGCTTGCCTGAGATTCGATATATTGCAGGTAACATTCTGGGTTCCAATCCTCCCTTTGTTTCTCTTAGCTTAAGAAAGGAAGGAGGCAAGCAGTGCTTTCATTCCAGGCTCATTACCAATTACACTTGCTCTCTGAAAAGTTATATTGTAATGGCCAGTTTGAGTTTTCTTTGTAGGGAAGAGAATCTAACATTTCCTGAGCTTCTGTAATGTTCAGAATACTTTGTGACCTTGTATCATTTGATCTCAGAACAATCTCTGCAAGTCTGGTGGTATTAATGGCCATTCTATGGGTGGGTAAACAGAGGCTCAGATTATCTCAAACTAACTTCAGTTCCTGAATTGTACTCTTTAAAGGGGTGATTTTTATGGTATGGACTTTTATTGCAATAAAAAAAATTAACATCATTTCACAAAACTGCATATGGGCTTTTAGGGATCATTCCTTTAAATTAATATCTTTAAAATACCATAAAATTCAAGTTTGCCAAAAATTTTGTGTGTGTGTATGTGATCTTGATCCCCTTCTGAGCTCTTGACAGTTAAATAAGTCCATTTCGATATAAAATCTGGGCCTTTTTATTGTTGTTGCTTTAGTTCATTTAGTAAAGATTCTTTATAGCTATCCAGCATATACTGAAGGGCAGCTCAGAAATGCAACCTCTAGACTGGGATTGTTCCCATGAAGTTCAGCTGAAGGAATAAAATTTCAGTCTAGTAAAAGAATCTTCTTATCTACTTCTGGGGCCAGATAGTTTATTTCTCAGCATTTTCAATACTAATACCAAACAGGAGGTTTAATCAAGTACTCTGTGAAATAAAGGGAAATCACTAATTATAGCTCACTTTCACTCTATGAAGCAGGGTTCTTACCTCAGTTGCACTTCGAATTAAGTGAGAAACTTTTTAGAAATATTGGTGCTTGGACTGCACCTCTAGAAATGCTGATTTAATTGGTATGGGGTGGGACCAAGGCATTAGTATTTTTAAAAATCACCCCAGGTGATTCTAAGGTAATGTCAGGGAAAAGAAACAACCTTAGATATTTGTAAAGTATAATAGCATATTAATTGTCTGATAAGTCCTTCAGTAGAAGAAAACTGTAACTTTTTAACACTGAATTTCTCATTTATTTGCCTCAGTGATCACTGTCCCTTTTTCCCCAATACCTTTTTAATCCTTTTAAACTATTCTGAAGAGCAATGTTCTGTAAAATGCTAGTTAGAGAATCTACTGGGGGGCGGGGGGGACAGGATATAAGTTTCCTACAGTTTTTTTTAGCCCTAAAGGAGCATCCAATAATAATGCAATACCTCAGTTTCACATTCATTGTCCATAAAATGAGGGTAAAGTGTAGTTTTATCACACAGAAATATTGTGAAAATTAAATGAGGTCTTGCATTTAAATACCTACTACAGAGTAAGCATCACCTGTAGCAGTAATTATGAATTGGAATTATTACGGAACTCTCCCTACTACACCATAATAAGTCTGGATATCAGGAACTTAGCCTCATCTCTCTGGAATCTTGTTATAATCCATCCATGTCGCTTGCCCCAAATCATTCAAGAAAGTAGTATTCCCCCTTCACCAGCCCAAGAGGAGGCAAATCACCCTTCCACCTAGCGGCCGCTGCTAACTCTTTTTTTTTTCTCCCATCTTGTTTCCAGGAAAAATGGTGAATGTGCCCCTGGAACAGCTGCCCCTCCTTTTTAAGGTGGTGCTGCATTCCTGCAAGACAAGTGTGGGCAAGGAATGACCTGTTCCCAGTGCTCCTTCTCAGACCATCCACAGCGCCTTGGGTGGGCAGAATAGGCTCCAGAGGAAAGAGCCAGAGAGACCAATATGGAGGCTGTGGAACACCGTTTCCAGCAACCTCCATAGCAAGAAGAATTTTTGTTTGTTTGTCTTTTTTTTAACCTCATTTTTCTATATATTTATTTCACGACAGAGTTGAATGTATGGCCTTCAACATGATGCACATGCTTTTATGTGAATGCAGCCGATGCATTTCCTTGCAGTTTACAGAATGTGAAGATGTTTGATGTTACAGTGTTGTCATTGTTTAGAGATAGTTCTTTTGTATTTTGAGGGAGAGGGTGGGATGGGACTGAGATGACTATTTCCATAATGTTGACAAAGACGACTACCTCAATGGAAAAGGAAGGGGGTGATCATTCCTACTTTTTCTACATTTTCTCAGCAGACGTCATACATTTGTCTGTCAGAGAGCAAACTGCCTTTTTCTAGCCACAAAATTACCAGGTGAAAGAGCACACTGCAGAAATGCAAAGGGTTGTTTAGGTTTACCATGAAGTGGGCAAGACATTGTGAACAGGGCAGGACATGAGGATTTAGCCATCTCTTGTCTTTGAAAAGTATGGAAGTTCAGAGAATGGGGCACAGTGACCAAACCTAAGTAAGAGATCCTTCCACAAGCAATTCTTAGGGACAGAGGAGTTTCTGTTGTCACACCCTGCTTCCCTCTCCCAACCCATCCACCCCACACCCTACCTCTAGCAGTCTGCCACTGCCAACTTTTCCTCCAGGCAAAAATCCTTGGGTCTTGCCTAGCAGCTCCCTTAGAACTCACAGCTACCTAATTCCCTTACCTGGAATAACTAAGGCCTGCCTTACTCAGAGTACTTGCCTCTCCCTTATAAATTTGACTTTCTGTTGTCGCTTTGAAAGGCCAATTGAGCAAATGCTATGCTCTGAATCATGGTGCCTACTACTGATTTATTCTCCTTTCACTTTGCTTTCTTCAAAGGGTGGTGGGATAAAGGCCAGAATGCCAAAAGAATAAACAGTCCTTCCTTGGAATCCCCTGTTCCTTCTCCCACCCCACCCCACCCCATCACATCCCAAAAACTACAGTCTTTTTTTTAAGCATTGAGAAGGACCATTTGCCTACCTGCTGACCAGAAATGTTGCCCCTAAGTTCTACTTGAAGTTCTAATCTCTCAAAATAAGATCAGGCTTCTTAAGGACCCCAGAGCAGAAAGCCCAAGGCCCAAAGTGGCCCAGCTGTCCCTTACAGTTATCAGTGGCCTCGCCGACCAAGGCCCAGAGGGCTGGAGCCAAAAGCACCTGGAAGGGAGGGGGGCTTTAAACTACCTCGTGCTTCTAAGGACCTGGCTGCTACCTCTGCAGATATGGCCTGGACCCCTTATTCTTTCACTACCTGCGCCACCCAGCCCCGGGAAGTGTTCCTTCCCTCTTGGCTTTGGTCAGCAGCCACACCAGGTATGTCTTGGAACTCTTTCAGGTGCTTTTCCCTTCTCTGTCATACTACAGCAATTTCCCTCATCTATTCCCAGGTATTCCCCTTAGCCAAGCAACAGACAAACCACTTAGCTGGGTAGGCTTGAAGATCCCACAGCACCTCCTCCTTCCTGATTAGTCAAAGGCCATTTGCTCTCTCCCAAACTCAGCCTAGCATACTTTCCCAGTGCATACTGGGTAGTCTGTGTCTGATTGCAATTTTTTCTCTCTGGTGAAATGTTACGGGTATCAGAAAAGTGATGACTTTGTCCCTTGATGGATCTAAAACTCAAAAGTGTTACTCTTCAATGCCATTTCCCCAACTACTCTGAGGAAGAAAAAAAAATAGAAAAAAGGGAGACATATTCCTCAGGAAAAGCTCCAATTAGGATATTCCTCACATGTCAGTGGGGAGATTTGTGTGTGTATATCTGTTTATTTCTAAGTTCATGGTATTTTTCTTTGTTTCTCTGAGTTTTTATTTAACCAACTAGAACACATTCTTTGGCTACAGGTCAGAGTTCCCAGCTGCTTCCCTCAAGATAGGGGAGGAGACACATATCAGAGACCCTCTTCTCCAAGATGGCTTCTGTGTGCAGTGTCTTTCTTTGCTTAAACCTCCATCTGTCAAATTATTATTATTACTTTTTTGGAAATTGCTTTTTTAAATTAAACATTTTACCTTTTGTGTTGGGTATCAAAGGAGATTGCTCTCTGATGAGTCAAGAACATGTATTTCCAATAATGCAATATTAAAACAGAGCAAGTTGTTAATTTGTGGAATAGGGGAAAGGTTTTGCAAGTTGCCATTGTATAAGTCCATTTTTACAAATGTTTGCAGCAGATTCCACAGAACAAAGAGTCCATTCATTGCCAAGAGCACTGCAGAATCTCTGAGCAAAGTGGCCATGTGTTCCAAGCTGGAGCCTGACCTGTGGACCGCCTTTAATGTCTTCTGCACCCAGTCCTTTTAAGACTTGGGCTTTTTTTAAACAGGGTAAAGTGAATGTTTTGCATTGCAAACTCAGGTATTATGAGGAGAAGGTAGGAGTGTAGCTAGCAATGTGGAGACATTAGGTCAGCCACTAGATGTATTTGTGAATTTGGTTTGAAGGACACAGAGAAAGGTTGGAGGGGGAGGTTGAGTATGTTTGCTTTTTGCCTTTCTTCCCATAATGTTTGGTTAACAGGTAGCCTTTTTGCTAGTGGAAGAAGAAAAAAACTGCAAATTGTCTCTAATTCTTCTCTCTGTCCTTTCTGATTCCCTACCACCAACAGCACTCACTTTGAGTGAGAATTTTCCACCATAAAAATATGACTCTGAAAGTTGTGTGGAAAAGGAGAATCCTACCTCCTTGCACTGTGTTGAAACATACAAGCTTTTCCCTTTGAATGTTTTCTGAACCCAAAACAAAAGTTTGGAATCTTGGAACTTCACCTATAATTCATGCTCTCTGGCTCCTTTACAGACTTTTGGAGTCCTTCACAAGGTTTGATGGCCTTGCCTGTAGTCTGGAGAAACTCCTCAGAACCTGTTTCAAGCACCCTACCTGTCTCAGAGGACACCCAATCCCTACCCCAACCCATGAGTGAGGTGGATGAGCCTCCAGGGATAGAAGGGCGGCAAGCAGGCACCTCCTTACTCTGTTACCCAGGTACAGAGGAGAATGGAGGAAACTTAGGGGTGTCCATGGCATCACTGAAAGTCAACCAGTTCACACTGACCTGCCTCCACCTGCCTCCCCTTCTCAGGGAGGCAAGTACCTGCCATGGTCAGTGTCACCAAGGCCTTTAAAACCCTGGGAACAGAGAGCTAGCTGCCTTTCTTTGCTACCCATTTCCTACATTTGTTGTTCGTTCTTGATTTCCTAGGGAATGGGACAAATGGAGAAAGACAGACAAACCCAGCATGGGCAACATCTAAGCCATGTCCAAGGTTAGCCAAAGTAAAGTGAGCACTGGCATCCCAGCTGGGCAGGCAGTTGAACATGGTTCCAAGACTTTAGCTCTGGACCCCGGTCTATATATTTTTGTTGTTGTTGTTTTTTAAAGTTTTTTAATTGTTTTAAGAAATCCAGTCTTTTCAGACTTGCCCTTTTATTACACTTTGAATTTTCTTTATTGATTCTTTTAAAAGGAAAAATACAAAAAAAACCCAAAAAAAAAAACACTACTCTTACTCCCCCCAACAAGATTCTCCCCACAAGAGTCTCCCCGCACTCCCTTCTGCCTTTGCAGTTTATCGTTCTTCCCTTTTTTTCTCTGCTTGAAGCATCTATGTCCAGTGTGTGATATGATGTTTTATCTGTGTCTCAGGATGAGAAACGGCAATCATTCCACCAGATGCTAGAAACTGGTTAGCCTTGAAGCAAGGGTTTCTAGGGCCACAGCTCAGGGATGTGTATTTAATTACAGGGTCCCCAGAAATCCCCTCTCGGCTGCCACAGGCAACAGCTTCTTTTCTGGGCTTGGGAGCCAGACCTGGTTTTCTTCAGAGGCAGGAGCCCCCTCCTCTGGCCAGAGAGCCTGCTGGGACTTCTTGTCTGGCCAGACCTGGGTACTTTGAGACTTTAAGACCTAGCTATCCCACAAGGGCCATGGTGGCCCTGCCTCTACCAGCTCGTAAGAAGCCTGGTTCCTCTAATCAGTCCAGTTTCCATCTGGCCTCCCTTTTCAAGTCTGCAGCCTAAATGGGCCATAGCCTGCTCAGGAACCCACCGTGGGCCTAAAAGGGAAGCTGTGACTCAGGCCAGAGCCTGCTGCAAGCCCAAGAAAAAAGTTGAATTAATGGTGGAGGCTAGTCTTCCAAATCCTGGAGCCAGTCCTACCAACCAGAGGATCATCTTTGTCTTTTGGTGACTATTGTTTTCTTACTCTGAAATGTCTTGTATTAGGTGATAATGTTGAACTCAAATTTCCATGAAAAAGAAAAACTACCTCTTGAGTAACATCCTGGTCGATTCTTCTCTGAAGAATTCTGTGGGAAAAGAACACTGTAACTCCTGTTCTGTTTACATGTTTCTGTTGGGAAAGAAAGCCTGCCTGCCCTGGGGTGTTGGTGTTTTTGTCTGTGTTGCCATCCCAGGTCTGCGATAGGGCCTTGTGGCTGCATTGTAATGTCTGGGCCATGTCTGGGGAGTCCTTCCCACCTGCCCAACCAGGGACTAGCCACTCCCTTGAAGAGGCCTCCATTTTCTTCCTGTGTTCCATGGCATAGGGAACACCACCTCCCACAAACTCCACCCTTGGGGGATCTGGTGGCACATGCATCCACGAGCCTGCCCCTGGGCTTCCCCAGGCTTGCCTCTACCCACAGTCCTGTGTAGGAATCGAGTAAATGGGATGTCTCTGAGCCCTTGTCCCCAAAGGGCTGGCCAAGGGCTGCCCCAGCCTGGCTCCATCAACCATGCATAACTAAATGATAGTTGGTGGGCTCTGTGGGCTACCCAGGCCCTCTGCTACCTCCCACCCTGCCAGCTGGCAAGGGATGGGCCCTGTTCTGTGAATTGACTACCTGTGGAAATGTGACCAATTAGTATAAATGCATGTTTAGAAGTGTTAGGTACTGTATTTGAACCAATAAATGTGAATCCTTCTACACATGGCATCTGTCTTATCTAAGGTTCTGGGGAGGGATGATGGGGTATCCCAAGGAATTAGCTCATACCTTCAGACTATGGCTCCTCTTACAGATGAAACCTACCACAATCCTTATTGCTGAGGGTTTGGCAGAAGGGATGCCTCTCTAAGAACTTCTTAAATCAATGAACTAGCACTGACTGTGTACCAGGCCCAGTGCTAGAATTTTTCACAGATCTGAACCTCTTTGAATCTCTAGAATTACTAACTATTCTATAAGTGAAGAAATGAGGTCAAGAGGTAGAGGGACTCTCCCATGGTAACCCAGCCAGAAAGTGGCACAACTAGAGGAACTGAGTCTACCGGGAGAGGCAAACCCAGACCTTTGCAGTACAGTGGAATCAGGGTTGTAGTTAGGGATGTATGTGGGTTGTAGGACCTGGAGGAGAGAGTGCATTGTTCTACTCAGTATAGTCAAGAAGGGCTTCACAGATGAATATTATTGAAGGTGAGCCTAGAAGAAAGTAACCAGACAAAAAAAAAAAAAAAAAAGTAACCAGACAAAAAGGGGGAGGTAAGGCAGGTAAAGTAACCAACAATATGTGCAAAGGCCCAGCTGTAAGTCAAAAATATATGGAGTATTCAGGGTAGTTCAGTGGTAGAATGCTCGCCTTCCATGCGGGAGACTCTGGTTCAATTCCTGGGCCATGCGCCCCCTGCCCCCAAGAATATATACATATATGGAGTAATCAGGTATAGCAAGGGACTGCAACAGCAAGAGTGGTAACAGAATGTGAGGATTAGTGCGTATCAAGCAGATTGAAGCTTCAAATGCCACATTCAGGGGTTTAGGGAAAGAAAACCATCTGCTAAGTCTCAGGAAAGAGCTGCACACATCAGTGACAGCAGTCCAGCAGATTAATAGTTATCTTTCTACAAAAAGGATGGCGTTTATTAATAGTTTTTCTATGGCTGAAATCATAAAGGTTCTG
Source organism: Myrmecophaga tridactyla (assembly GCA_004026745.1). Taxonomy (NCBI): domain Eukaryota; kingdom Metazoa; phylum Chordata; class Mammalia; order Pilosa; family Myrmecophagidae; genus Myrmecophaga; species Myrmecophaga tridactyla. Next base: position 22,764 of record PVIY010009472.1, on the reverse strand, counting down.
AGAGGTTAAGGGACTTGCCCAAAGTCACACAGAAAGTGGCACAGTTAGGACTTGAACCCAGATCTTCCCAACATTCCTGTAATCCTGCTGCTCATATAATCAGACAAGGGGCAGACTAGGGATGAGAATTGTGTGAAGACAGATGGGAGAGATGAAGGCTTCTCAGTCTGGGAAGATAAGTATGAAGAGAGTATGATCAAAGTGTATTTTAAACCATGTGGAATGAGGGGAAGCCCAGCTGCCTTCCCAAACCTCAGCCTCTAGCACAAAGGAGTCAGAGAGCCCTTGAGGTTTGAAAGCGATAGTTTTAGGACAAAGAAAACACTGCAGAATTATTAATAGACTGTCTTCCTTACCCCACAAAAAGTAAACATAAGACAGAGGTACAAGGAGAGGGGGGAACACATTTGCTGAGTGCCTATAAAGTACCAGGCACCATGGTTAGTGCTTTATATGCATTATCTCATATAATCCTCATAACCTTGCAAGGGTTAGGTCTTAGCCCCATTTTATTCATAAGCAAATTGAGGCTTGAGGAAGTTAAGCCATTTGCCAAAAATGACACATGACTAAATGGCAGAATTGACTTTTGAATCCAGGTCTATCTGATACCAAAGTTACAACAAGGCAGCCTCCCTGCTCAGCCTTAGCAATTCAGTAGTGCTGAATATGGACGTCTGGAGTTTGTAACAAAGCTCAGTAATGGCCTTTGGTTGAACTTTTTGCTATTAAGCAAAACTCTATTAAACTAACGAAAGATTAATTTCTGTAAGGGGTAGATGCACAGACCCAACCAAATTGAGCTGAAAAGCAGTGCTGTCCCAAATATATGACTTCTCAGAATATACTCCAAAAGGTGGCTCCATGGAAAAATAAGTAGGAGTTCTATTGACAAAATTTGGGGAAATACTGCACTTACTCTTCTTTTTTTTTGACCATTTTTAAAACTTTTTATTGAAGTATAACACCCACAAGGAAAAGTAAACAAACCATGAGTGTTCAGCTCAACTTTGTCTTCTGCTCATTGACTCTCAACTTTCATTGGTACATAGTAAGGGCTCTGAGAGGTCCTAACTGAAAAAAACTGATTTTGTTTAACCCAAGGTCTACCAAAAACATTTTTTGAGCATGAAACATTTTTCCCCTAGCATAGCTGTGAAAATGCTATTGGGACAATATTCCATGGAATTTTAATGTATAAATTTCTACTTAACTAACACTGAGTTTTTGGTTCCCTCAAGTGCCAGGCAATAATCTAGAAGAAATGAATAATAAAGTAATTAATATAGAGTGAACTAAGCAAAGCAATGGACTGAGCATTTCAAGTGCATTAGATTACTGATTTTTTAAGGTAAACCAATGCAGTTGGTGCTATAATGATCCCATTTTGCAGATGAGAAAACTGGGGGCCACAAAGGTTAAGCAAGTTGCCTAAGGCTACATAGCTAGTGTGACCTCAGGAACGAGTATAAATTGGCACTGATCGCCTACTATTTGGCAGGATATGTGCAAAGATCTTTATCCTTGTGCAATCCCTGTGAGGCAAATTAAGTTCATCCCTATGTAAATGAAGAAGCAGCAGGGTGTGCTGGCAGCTCTGGGTTATGCCAGAGATTGAACCAAAAAAAAAAAAAAGAAAAAAGAAAACCAGAAATGATGGCAGGGGAGAGTGTTGGAATGAGGTTGGGGGTTGGGTGTGGTTCTATGGAGCCCTCTCCCAGGGATCACTTCCCTCGGACAACTCATGTGACAGCAGGCACATCTATCAGGGGTCTCACCACCTGAGTTCTAATCCCAGCTTTTCCCCCATACTAGTTACGCATGACCTGGATTCAGTGGATACTTCTCTGAGCCACTTTCCCTATTAGATAGAGAGGCCAGTGTCTATGTCTCAGGGGTTTAAGGAGGATTGGCCATGGCTGGCTCAAAGCAGGAGCTTAATGAAGTCAATTCATAAGAGGAAGCTGTGTGAGGGGAGCTGCAGCCCCTCACCCCAAAAGCAGAAATCCAGCAGAGTTTGACCTGCCGTTAGCCTGGTCGCCTATTAGGGTTCTAGGTCCACAGTGTTGGTAATCAGCCTCTCTGGGCTGTGGCTAAAGTGCCCAACTGCCAGACCCAGGGCTCTTGGAGTTTTGTTCCCTTGGCAACAAGTCTCACCATGGAGACCAAAGTCCCATCCTTGCCCTCCCTGGAAACTCCCTCTCCACAGACCTCCCCTGCTCAACACCTAGTCCTAGGAACAGTGTAGGTACTGAGGAAAGCTACAAGGACCCTTCCTCAGGGTGAGGAGTTTGAGGTACAATCTAGCAAAAGAGACAAAGGGAACTCCCAATTTCTGAATGTCTACTTTATGCCTGGCAAGGTTCTGAGGAGCCTATATAGGTGGTCTTATTTAGGTTGGAAGCCAAGCCCTCATCCTATCTTACATAAATGGAAACTGAGGCTCAGGAAGGCAGCATGGACCATCTCAGTTACACAGCTGATCATTATTGGAGTTGAGATTTTAATCTAAGGCTTCTAACTCCATGAAATGCTTTCCCTACAATGCCCCCTCTCCCACCCGTACTGCCAACACACCGCCTTCAGCCTCAATCTGGGGAAGAATTGCATAGTTGGGTGCATCCCCCTCCATCCCAGGCCACTGTTGGCAATATAAGCAGCAGCCAGCAGCCAGCAGCCCTTTGAGAGCTGGGCCAGGCCCAGCAGCAACAGCGGAGGAACTGCACTATTTTAAGCCAGGGCCAGAGGGCCCCATGTGGGTACAGGGAGGGTGGCCTCGGGCCCTTGGCTAGCTTCCCGGAAGTTACTGTGGCCTCCCTCCTCTCCCCTGAGCAGCTTTCTGAGGCAGTCACTTCCCTACAAACAGGAAGGAGGCCCTTAGGCCTGGAGACCTCCAGTTACAGCTTCTTCCTCCTACCCCTCAGTCTTCTTCTCAATACCAAGGAGCCCACCAGCTCCAGGCTCTGATCAATGTCCAGTATCTGGACTGACTCTTAGCAGGTGGGTGGGGAGGGGGCCTGCACCGCTAGGGCTGCCTAGGGCACCAATTACAAGTTAAGACCTCCATTTGCCCAAGCCCTCCCCCATGCCCACCCCAAGACTGATTTCGCACTGAGGCTAGCTACTATGAGCCAAAAAGAAGAGCAGTGATACCCCCAGATTTAATCCCCCTTAAGGGCCCCAGAGAGAGACAGAGCAAAGAGAGACAGACTGGGAGACTGAAACAAGCTGAAAGAAATAGACATTCCAAAAGATAGATTGAGGCAAAACAATGACAGACATAGATTCATGGGGTCAGATAAAACTGGAGAGATGCTCAGAGATAAAAAGCAAAGAAAGACAAGACCCCAGAGATGGCTGCAGAGGGCTGGGGCCTGGGGTGGGGGGTGGGGCTCTGAGTGACGGCTCCTGCACACCCTCCAAGCACAGGCTCTGTCTCATGTCTGTGGGGGGCCCACCGGCTGCGTGGTTGAAGAGGAATGTGGGGAGCAAGGCTGGGTCACCCCTTGAGGGCCAAGCGTGTGCACGGTGAGATAAGCTACCCTAGGAAGGGAGCCCCAGCTGTGGCTGCACACTCCAGGAGCATGGCGGAGAGTCCCAATCCCAAGGCTGCAGCCCCAGCACTGCCTGACATGCAGCTCCTGCAGTTCTTGCTGAGGATCTCCACCAGGCCTCTTATTCCAGGGGGTCCCGGGTCCCTTGGCCCAACCCTCAGAAGCATGCAGATTGTGAGAGTATCATGTTCACAGAGGAGGAGGGTGGCCACTGGAAACCCTGCCAGCTGCAAAGAGCTCTAACTGCAACCCTGGTTCAGGTGAGAGGGCCATAGAGCTGATCATGCAGAACAGAGGCTCCAGCAGGCTGTGGGGTGCAGAGGGGGTGCAGTGATGGAGCACTATCTGTGAGTTGTCCCCACCTGGCTTTGTGCACTCATATGCACTCGTGTGTGTCTTGGGCATGTGTCCATGTGCTTCCTCTCATGTGGGGCTGTGCAAAGATGTCTGTGTCCATTTGTTGCCAGGAGCTCCACTCTGCCTCCCCCAAGTCTCTACTCTCTGTCTGGAGAAGTGGCTCCCAGAGGCACCTGGTCTTCCCCACCCCCACCAGGTGGTCCAGCCAGAGAGCCAAAAGGCGGAGGGGGAAGACTGAGCAGGTCCATTGCAGGCCCCTGGCCCCCCTCCCCACACTGCAGCTGAGGCTCCCGCGGCCACGGCCTTGACCCGGCACTATGGACTTCTCTGACATTGGCATCGGATCTGAACATCTGGCAGCAGGCTGATAAGGGGTGCAGCGGAAACAGCCTCTGCTCCTGCCAGCAGGCCCACCCCCTCCTCTGCCCGGCACAGGGTCTCCACACTCCCTCTGCTTCCAGCTCTTTGGACCCCTACCCCTTTCTCTTTTTTCATTTTCTGCCTCAGTGTCTCTCTCTCTCTATCTCTCTCCTTCTCTTTCCCAGGCTCTGACCATCTCTGGGTCTCTTTTGCTGTCAGTGCAGTTCCCTTTTCTCATTTTCTGGCTTCTTTCTTTTTCAGTCTATCTCCTTTCTACACTGTACCTCAACCCATTTCTCCCCTCTCTTTCAGTTTCTTGGTCTCAGGTTTGTTTGTTCCTTGTTCTACCTCCAGGAAATAGGCCTGGCACGTTGGGAAAGTCCCCACTTAGGAAAGAGACCCTGGGCTTTGTTTTCCAGGGGAGGGAGGCAGGCGGGAAGCCTCGGTCAGAACTACATCCCTTTTCCTCCTCCTCCCGGGGGGTCTTGTGACCTGGGACCACCTGGGCTGGAGCTTGAAAGAGAGGGCAAATAGGCCACCCAGGGGCTCTTACAGAGCCAGGAGCACTCAGAGTCTGCAAGTCCGGGCTCTGGACTCCACTGTGTGGATTTGAATCCTGCTTTGGGAGGTGAAGGGAAAACTACTTACCTCCTAGGATGATGGAGAGGGCTCAAGACTGACCACAGGTGTAGAGTGGTTAGTAGCAGACCTGGCCCATAGGAGGCAATTTTGTATTAGGGCCTTGCCATTCCCAGCATCTGGCAACCCCTGGCTCCTCCTGTTCCCACAGAACAGCCAGTATGTATGAGGGCAGGGGAGGGGCAGGGGAGGGGCAGCACAGAACAAGAGGAGGTTCACCCAACTTATCCAGTGTTGACTGGAAATTTGGGGAGTGGGTGAGGAGTGCCTAGCCTGAGTGGTGGGGGGAACTGACAACTGACTGCCTAAAGGGAAAGGAACAGGGCCACGGAGGAGCAGGAAGCAGACCTCTATGCCCACTGGCAGCATCTGGGAGCCTGCAGTGCAGGGACAAACAATTATTCAACCAACATTCACTAATGCTTGCTCTGTGCTGGCTTCTGTGGACCCAGAGGCAAATCAGCCCCGAGCCTTCCCTCCCTGGGTTCCCCAGTTTGGAGTGAGTCACCCTATCACAGAAGGGCAAACATCATGGTGATGTTGCAATCTCAAACTCGACACAGAAAGGGCCCCTAAGGACAGACCTAACAGTCCTTCAGTTGGTTGGCTGTGCTCTGCTAACATTTATTGAGCACACACTATATGCCAGGAAGTCACCAATTATGTTATATTGTCTCATTTTGTCTCCATTTTACAGAGAGGACATGAGGCTCAGAGAGGGGAAGTGACTAGATGCAGGTCACACAGCTAGAAGAACTGGGATTTAATCCAGAATCTCTGCTACTAGTCCGTCAGAGATTCTCCTCAGGGCTCAAGGACTCACCACAAAACTGGCCAAGTCAGCTTTGCTCTTTCCTTGGCATCGTGGTGTTGAAAGATCCTGTTTGCCCTTTTTAAGAAGGCAAGGGAAAAAAAGCAAAACAATAAAAACAAACAAACAAAAAAGAAGGCAGGGAAAGTGGACCCCACTTTACAAAGTCTCCCATCAAAACAGTGCAAATTATCAGGACTGTTTCTGCTGTCACTGGTGTTACATGTATCTGGCATGTTGATGCCATAGTGTACTTACTGGGCTATTTCTTTCTTAAACCCAGAGGATTAGTGGTACTAATCCAGAAACAAAATCACTGCGTTAAAATGGGGGAACTTATTAGGTTCATTTATGCAAGAGATTTGTAAGAACTTCCACTGGAAAAAAAGACCTAATTATGAGGTCATGCATATTGGGACATAAGCTGTATGTTTTATTATAGGTAGAATTAGAAAATATTTAATCAGTAGAATAAGTGGGTTATGACCATAAGCAAAACCATTGTCTTGAATGTATTTTCACAATAAACCTTTTATTTTAAGCACCAAATGAAAAAAAGACATACTGGGTTTTAAATACAGGTGATTTTAGACATCCAGAAAAGTCCCTCTTACCCCAAGCCAGATACATTCTTCAAGATTTGCCTATTTCTTCAAATGAATGGGGTGGGGGGTAATGGTTCTTACCAGTGATTGCTCCTTGCCACCCCTACCCCCACCCCTTGTTCCCACCTGTCTCACAATGTGAAGGACTGGAAGGTAAAGCCTCTGAGGACCGAGACTTCTTCCCTTTTCTCCACTGCAAAATCCTCAGTGCCTGGAAAAGAGTGCCTCGACCAGCGCCTGACACCTGATGTGCACTCACTCGGTAAACGCCAGGTGGATGAAGAAATGCCCAAATAAGCATGCCACTCATGGGAGGGGTTCAAGACAGAGCAGTCCGGGCCCTATGGGACCAGGAAAATTCAAGATCTGTCTGCTCCTGGAGATTGGATGGGGACCACCCAGGCCTCTTCAGGAGGGCTGGTCTTCCAGGCAAAACCCCTTTCCCTCTGCCCTCCCCTATCCTGGCCTGTTTGCCCACTTGGCCCAACCTGGGGCCCCTGTAACCAAGCACCTGGGCCCAAAGACAGTCTCAACCCAACCTCAGTTTCCCCAGCCATCTACTGGGAGCATTAGCCCAAAGGAGATGGAGATATTCAGAGACGCCAAAATGGAATGCCCACAGGAGGTGCTCAGTCAGCTTACCTGTCTGCTTTCTGCCCCCTTCTTCCTTTCTTCACTTCAGGAAGCATAAAAGAACCAGGTCAAAGCACCAGAGTCAAGTTGTCCATACCTCTGCCTCTGCACGGGCCTGGCCTGACTCCATTCCCATGTCTGGGTCTGGTTGGACCATGCTGGGCCAGGCCATAGAGAGGTAGCCATTCAAGGGGAGAGATGCTGGGCTGCAAGCTGGGAGGGGGAGCAGCCCATAAATCAGGCCCCACTCCCACCCACTCGCTAACAAGCGAGGCTGCCTACCCGCCTACATGGGGTCCCTGCCTCTGGGCTCCCCCAGCAGCCTGGAATAGCCAGCTGGCCAAGGCCTCCAGAGTGCCTTGGCCTCCGCCCCCACCCGCGGCCCCCAGATAGATAGGGGTATTTTTTTTTCTTTTAGGAGAAGAAAAAAAAATAGACCTAAATGAAGAGAAACACCAACAAAGAAGGAGAGAGGCCTGCAGAGTCACGTGGGGGCAGAGACCAATTGGGCCTCCGGTGCCTCCCCCCCCCCAGGGCGGGGAGGAGGAGGAGGACGGACAGACAGCGCCAGTCTGCTGTCCGCCCGCGCCCACCGTGGCGTGAAGGAGTTCCTGCGTGCCCACGGTCCCCACTGCCCCACCTGGGCCACCGGACCCTCTTCCTGGACCCCCGGGCCCACTGTCTACCCTCATCCGGCGTGAGAGCTCGCCTTCCGCTGCGTAAGTGAGGGCCTGGGCCCAGGCCTCTAATGGCCAGCCTCCCTCCTCAGTGCCTCCCTGCGGCCTGGGCCGGCCACTGCCTGCTCTGCTGAGTGTCTGGCGCCCGCTGCCCTGGGCAGGGAAGGAAGAAGGGGCCAGGGGTTTCCCCAGACCTGTCCTCCCACCATGATACCCCCTCTTCTTTCTTGGGTGGATGATGGGAGGGGCTAGGCCTGTGGAGACAGGCTCCGTGGGGGTCTGCCAGCGTCCCGCTGTCTACCTGTGGTCGGCGTGCACAGGGGTATGTCGGTCCGAATCTAGGAATTTGTGAGCGTGTGTGTGTGGCTCTGGGCCCCTGGCTTCTGGTCTCTGGCTCTCCCCGCCTCTGTGTCCGTGTGTTTCTGTGGATGCCTGCATGTCTCTGTGTGATCTGTGGCTCTGTCTCCAGTGTCCATCTGTCAGTCCAGCTTCTGTGGGGAGAAAAGCGTCCTGTTTGCTTTCCTGGGGAGGTGGGTCAGGAGCTATCATTCCCCATACGTTGGACTGGGAGCTGGCACTGTGGGGGGTGGGTGCAATACAGCCCAGTCAGCCCAAGGGCCCTCCAACTTAGGAAAGAGGGGAGTTGAGGTGGAGGGATAAGGGGGGAAACTGGCTCAGAGTCCAGCCCCCATCTGCACCTGGCCCCCCAGCCCAGACTTGTGCTCACGCTGTCTTCCTCAGCAATGCCCAGCCCATTCCGAGTGGGCTCTATCCCAGCCCAGCCTTCCCCTTGTCCCTCCCTACACTGCTCTCTGCAGAGGGGCTGCCTCTCCAGTTTTCCATTTTCTGAGGGCCTGTTCCCTGTGGGGGGCTGTTCAGAGGCAGAAGGAGCCCCCGTCTCACCCCACCCTCCCCACTACGCAAATGCTTTTGTGTCTCAGGGGCTTGGACCTGGTGGGGCAGTGGAGGACTCACAACTCACGGGCTTGCACTCTCTGTCTTCCCTCCTTACCAAGATTTTAGCCCATAGAATCTATGAAAACCGCAGAACACCGTCTATAGGGCAGATCTTTTCTATTTTATATATGGAGAAACGGGTTCAGAGAGGTAAAGTGACCTGCCTGAACTTGCACAGCAAGTCGGCGGCAGTTTCCGCTTCTCCGCAGAGTGAGCGAAATGAGAGGTGGTCTGCGTGGGTTCGCCAGGCCTCGGCTCCCAGGACCAGAGCGCCAGCTGTGGCAGAAGTCGGAGGCTTCGGGACCGAGACCAGGCGGCCCGTAAGGCGCAGGCTCCGAACCTGCTGGCTTGGGTCTTTCGGTTGGTTGCCCCCCTGATGCTGTACAATTGCCTATTTTCCGGCGTCCTCCCTCTCTCCCACCCTGGGTGCCTGAGGGGGCACGGCGGAGGCTCGCCTTTCTCGCCTTCTTGAGACTTCTCTCCGGTCGGTCTCAATTTCTTCATCTGAAAAATGAGGGTGGCCTATGGACATTCTACAGAGCAATTACGCGGTCGGGTCAGGACCCGGCATCCCTTTGTCCCTGAGACTGCGGGGAGCTCCTTTCCCGGTCCCCAGCCCCGGCGGGAGCGCAGAGCGGGGGTGGGCGGATGATGGGAGAGGGTTTCTCCCACCCGGGGCGGGAGTAGGGGTAGGGGTGGAAGGGTGGGGGTGCGTAGCATTTTGCGCCCTCGGGGGCGTCAGGTCCTCACCAGACCCCGGGGGGACTCGCAGAGTGGGATCACCATGATTTCCATTTGCCGCCGATGAAAATAAGGCTCGTGGAGGAGAAGGGGTTTGCTCCACGTCTCCCAACCGGTTACTGAGCGCTTACTCCGTGCCAGACCCAGGCTTTGCCAACACTACGTGGATTCGTCCGCACTAACAATTAAAAGAAGTATAGTCATCATACCCACTGCAGAGGTGAGAAAACTGAGGACCAGAGAGGGGAGAAATTTGCTTAAGACTCAAGGAAGGAAATATGGCAGGGCCACAATGAGAAACCTGATTTCTAGCCTAGAACCCGTGCCTTGGCCACGGCACTCCCTCCTCTCGCCCTCGCCCTCACCCACATCCATGTTGTAAAACGACTGGTGCCCCAAGCATGGCCCTCGCTACCACTAAGCTGTACTTGCAAACTGGGGCTCGCCTCCTCGCTCCGAAGGCCGGTGGTCCGAGGCTCCCCAGTGCGCTGCACCTGCCTGGATTCAGGGGCTCCCGGGTTCTGCTGTTTCCTGGCTACGCGCGGACTTCGGGGAGCCGGGCTGGGAATGGGGTGGCTGAGAGGGTGAGAAAGCGAGTCCGGCGGGGGGAGGGGGGTGGTGGGCGAGGGCGCGAGCCGGGAACTTGGCGGGGAGGACGCGGGCCAGGCCTCCGCCCCCGGATACCGCACGCGCGGATATAGAGGGCCCAGCCCCGGACCCCAGCGCGGCGGTTTCGCGCAGCGCGCAACGGCGGCGGAAGGGCCCGGGTCCCAGGTGCGCCTCGCAGCGGCCCAGGAGGCGGCGGGGGACGGGGAGGCGGGGGAGGGGGCGTCGAGGCCCAGCGCCGCCAGCCCAGCGCCCCCGCCTCCCCGCCCCCGGCCCAAGCGGCCGTCATCACCGGCGGGCGGCGCTGCGCCCGGGTGCGGCTCACCGCTGGCGGCGGCGAAGCGGCCTGGGGGTGCGGGTCTCCGCGCGGGCGGGACGCGGGGCGCTGCTGCTTGCAGCCACCGCCAGGTGGGCGCCGGGCGGGACGCGACCGCCGTCGCGCCCTATCTCGCGCCCAGGGCCAGGGCTCTGCGGGCTTCCCTCCCTGGGACTTCGACTCTCCGCCCGAGGTCGCTCCTCCACCTCGGGCTCGGCCTCCTGGAGCCCGCGGGGTCTCCGCCCGAGGTCTCTGCGCCCCGCGCCCTGCCTACGGCTCCCCGGCCGGCGGCGGGGACTTCTCCGCGCCCTCTTCGCCGTCTCTCCGCCCGACGTCTCGCTCTCGGGGGCGCGGGCTACGCCTCGCGTTTGGCCGTCGCTGCCGCGGGCTTTGTCTCGCCCCGCTCGGGGGCCCCAGCTGCTCCGCGCTTTCGGGATCTCTGTCCCGGGCACCGTCGTTTTCAGTCTCTCTCGGCCCCGGCCCCTGTCCTGGTCGGACTCTGCAGGGCCCCGCCTGGGAGCTTGGGAGCCCCGGGTCCGGCTTGTCTTTCTGTGCGTCTCCCCGTCCCCGACCCTCTCGCTGGGCGCCTCCGTCTCTCCAGGTTTTCTCTCAGTGTCTCTGTCACTTTCTCTCTCTCTGTCTCAGTCTCTCCCAGGTCTTTCTCGTCTTTCGGTGTCACGGTCTGGCTCTTTTCCTTCCCTGTGTCTTTGATTCATTGCGTCTTTCTCCTTCAGGTTTTCTCCTTGGGGCTGTCTCTCAGTGTCTCTGATCCAAGTGTCTGGCTGTCTCTCTCGTTCTCTCTCTCTGTGCCCCCGCTCCCGCCACCCCACCCCGCGCCTCTCCCTCGCCCCGTTTTTCTCTGCCTCTCAGTGTCTCTTGACTCGATTAGCATTATGTCTCTGTCTCTCTCAGGTGTTCGTTGTCTCTGTCTTCCCGGGGATTCGCAGCGTCGGTCAGTGTCTCTGCCCTCGTTCCTGCCCGCCTCGCTGTCTCTCCCAGGCTGTCTCTGTGGGGTCCCCAGGCCAGACGGCCCGACACCCGTAGCCCCACTCCGCCCAGGTTCATCGGCATGAACCCCGCGACCGAGCCCATCGCGTTTTCACAGAATCGGGGTTTTGTTCTCAGACAAACGAATCTGGATCAAAGCGTATCGAATCCGAGCGTCCCGGGCGGGTGGCGGCGGGGACAGCGCGGGAGCAGCGGGCGCGGCCTCCGGGGCAGCCTCGGGCCTGGGCGAAGATGGGGGCTGGGGGGCGCTGAGCGGAAGTGGGGACCAGGTCTTTAAAACCCGGGAATCGGGGCTGCATCAGACACAGCCTAATGGTGGTGTGGGGGGGCTGCTTCAGGGCGCTCTAACGGGCACCCCATCACCGGCGGCCTTGGCCAGGGTGAAACGGCTCGGGCCGGTGGGGAGGGCGCCCCGGGGAGCGGGGGTGCGAGGCGGCCCGAACGCGGTCTGCGGCGCTGACAGATGCTGCCAGGCCCGCGGTGACCCATCCTCCCTCCTCAGGCGGACGCCGCGGGCATGGACTATTCGTACGACGAGGACCTGGACGAACTGTGCCCCGTGTGCGGGGACAAGGTATCCGGCTACCACTACGGGCTGCTCACGTGTGAGAGCTGCAAGGTGAGCGCGTGAGCCGGCACGGGGTGCGGACGCGGAGCGCGGGAACGGCGTGGAGGGCCCTGCGCCCAGGGGCAGAGAGTTGCGTCCCGGAGCGGGGAGGAGGGGGAGACTGGCCGGCTCCTCCCGCGCTGACTCCCCTCTTCTCCAGGGCTTCTTCAAGCGCACGGTGCAGAACAACAAACACTACACGTGCACCGAGAGCCAGAGCTGCAAGATCGATAAGACGCAGCGCAAGCGCTGTCCCTTCTGCCGCTTCCAGAAGTGCCTGACGGTGGGGATGCGTCTGGAAGGTGCGCGTGCCGTGGGAACCCGACCCCTGGCCTCCGACTCGGGGGAGGGCACTTGGGAGGAGAGCAGAGGACACTACTGGCCTTCTCGAAGTTTCTGGGGCCAGATGATTGGCCCCTCACATGTTGTCACGGGCTCCTGCGAGAGAGCCGGGGGTGGGGGGTGGGGGGTGATAATTGGCCCTGGTGGCGGGGGATGCATCCAGGACCAGCCTGGTTGGGTTAGACAAATATCTGGAAGTGGATCCTAGGGAGATGACCCTCTTCCCAGCCCCTGAGGTGCGTGACCCAGCTCTGCCCAACACCAGTGAGGGTGGAAACATCAATGCCTTTACCCAACTTCAAATCCCACTTACAGGCTGGGTGACCCTGGGCAAGTTCCGTAACCTCTCTGAGCTTCAGATTTCCCATCTGAAAAAACAGACTTAATAATAGCTCCTTCCTTCTTGAGTTAGTGTGAATATTTAGAGAATGTGTGAAACGCCCTTAGTACTGTGTCTGGCACATAGTAAATGTTCAGCAGGTTAATATTGTGTTCTCTGTGTTATTATCATTACTTATGTTGTTAATATCTGTCCACTTTCTCGGTCCAGCCCTCACTCATCCAGCCCACCCATTTGTCCATCCATCCATCCATCCACCATCCATCTATCCATCTATCCATCCAAAGGTTTCACTCAGTTCATTCACTCAGCGGGTGAGATTCCTTCTCACTGTGTTCTTAGCTACACCCTGAGAGGTCTGGGAAATGAAGAACAATTCCCCCAAGAGGACCCAGATCCGTTCTTCCCTCCCCACTCTCATCCTCCTAGCTGTCAGTTCAGAGAGGAGGAAAGGTATTTCAGCAAGAAAGATATGAGCTTTTTGAGGGGGACAGTCATGTGCTTCCACCCAGCAATCAGCAAGTTTTTGAACTGGCTCCAAATGGCTTCTAGACCTGCAGGTACATGTTGGCACTTAGAAGGACTCTTGATGTAAGGGGGTTATCCTGTGCTGTCCCAGAGTCCACATCCTCATCTCCATGTCCTGAGGAGCCAGGAGAACTGGTTGGTGTGGGCAGCAGAAAACCCTGGAGCAGCCAGAGGGAGCAGAGCAGGATTGCCCACTGCAGAGGAGGGAAGATTGGCCAGGCCAGCCCCCAGGCCACTGTCTCTTGCTGAGTCCCTGCCCTCTCCCTCCTTTCTCCTGAGAGCCTAGGGTGGGGCTCTGTCTAAGCAAGGGCTGGGGCCATGCTACAGCTGCAGAGATGCACCTGTTGGGTCTAGCCGGTGACACATTCTTGCCAAGACAAAAGAACATTTGGTCAGCAAGACAGGTCCCCTGCTCTCCTGAACACAGGGTCCTGGCTAGCCCTAGACTCAGCTTCAAACTTGATGCTGGTGAGGGAAGCCTGACTCATTTTGGAACAGGGCTTCAACAGAGTCAGGCAGTCAGTTAACAAGAGCCAGACACAGACACATCTGTGAACAACGCTGACCAGGACTCATTTATTTCTTCCCTCTTCTTGCCAAGTTCTGTGCTGGGCACCTGAAGCCAGAGCTGAACCCCTAGGAGCTCTCAGCCTAGGGCACACAGTTTCCACTTGATATGATAAGAGTGGGCAAAGAGAAGGACATCCAGAGGCAAAGACAGCAGATTCTGTCTGGGTGAATCTAGAAATACTTCATGGAGGTGGTGATGTCAAGGCTGGGTATTCAACAGGCACTGAAGAGGCATTTGAAGCAGAGGGGCTAGCAAAGGTGGGGTGGAGGAAGAAATTCCAAGCAGAGGAGCAGAAAGGTGAGTAAGGTGGAGTAGAAGGAATGCAGAATCTCATCAGGTAGAACCTGGGAAGATGGACAGGCCTTGAATGCCAGGATAAGGAGACTGACTTCACCTGCCTGCAATGGGAGCTATGTAAAGGTATTGAGCAGGGGACTGATCTATGTTTAGGACAGGCCTGGGAGTGGGGCAGCGTGGAGGGTGGCTTGGAGGAGGGTGATCCTGACCTTCTGCCCCTGCCAACAGCCGTGCGTGCTGACCGCATGCGGGGAGGCCGGAACAAGTTTGGGCCCATGTACAAGCGGGACCGGGCCCTGAAGCAGCAGAAGAAGGCACAGATTCGAGCCAATGGCTTCAAGCTGGAGACAGTCCCCCCAATGGGGGTGCCCCCACCACCCCCTCCCCCGCCGGACTACATGCTGCCCCCTGGCCTACATGCACCTGAGCCCAAAGGCCTGGCTTCTGGCCCACCCGCAGGGCCTTTGGGCGATTTTGGGGCCCCGGCTCTGCCTATGGCAGTGCCCAGCACCCATGGGCCACTGGCCGGCTACCTCTACCCCACTTTTCCTGGCCGTGCCATCAAGTCTGAGTTCCCAGAGCCCTATGCCAGCCCCCCACAGCCTGGGCCACCCTATGGCTACCCTGAGCCCTTCTCTGGAGGGCCTGGTGTACCCGAGCTCATCTTGCAGCTACTGCAGCTGGAGCCAGATGAGGACCAAGTACGGGCACGCATCGTGGGCTGCCTGCAGGAGCCAGCCAAAGGGCGCCCTGACCAGCCTGCACCCTTTGGCCTCCTGTGCAGAATGGCTGACCAAACTTTCATATCCATCGTGGACTGGGCACGCAGGTGCATGGTCTTCAAAGAGCTGGAGGTGAGTCCACTCCTGCCTGGCTGGCTGCTTGATCTGGGGTGTCCTCTCAGCTGCCCAAGCTTCAGCCCTGGTCACCCCTTGGAATGGGGCTGTCCTGCCTGACTGGCTTCAGGCAGCATCTGTGGACAGGAAGGCCACACACTGGGGCATTGAGGAACATCTGGTCCGTCACAGCCTTTCTTGTCCCTCTCTGTACCCTCTGGTTCCCCCACTGCCTCTCTGCTCACCACTACTCACCCCTCCCTCTCTTCTATTTCTTGAGTCTTTCTCATAGTCTCTGAATCTTTTCTCTCTGCCTCCATTTCTCTCCTTTGTATCTCTGTCTGGTATGCAGTCTCTCTGCTTCACTGTTTCTCCAGCCCCTTCAGTCTCTGTTTCTCCCCCAATCTCCATCTCTGTGGGCATTTATCTCTTTCTTTGAGACCCTAGAATCCTGCAAAGGACTAGCTGAGTCCTTGGGAGACTCTCTCGCTGCCCCGGTCAGATGTTGAGAAAGGCATCCAGATCATCTTGTCCCCCTACTCAGGGAGGCTGCCTGTCCCCACCAACCTCAAATGTCATAGATGGGAGTCTTAGTGTCTCAGAGTTTGGGGTCCCCATGGGTCTTTCTTCTTCCCAGCTAAGGTGAAGGAACAAATGATCCCTGTGTGTCTAATGCATGGTGGTCGATCCTGTGTGTATCTCTGTGTGTGGTGGAGGGGAGCTAGGTGAGTGGCTAGATTGGGGTCACGGGGCCTGACGCTGATCTTCCTGGGTGAGGCAGACTTTCCTTACTGCGGGGCCTTCCCTCCCCGAGGCTTGAGAAACCTGAGGCTAAAGTAAGCAGGAAAGCAGCAGGAGAAACTGAAGCCAGACTTAGGGAGGAACTTCCCAGTCATCCTGCCTAGTGATCTGAAGCACCCTAAAGCCTGTGAACTGCCACTGTTGGCTCCCTGGGATTAGGGCATTCTGTCAAGGCCCATCCTTCCCTGGCCTGAGCACAGGCACTCTTTGGCCCAGGCCTATCGGTGTTTGCCTTTCCCAGGCCAGCCCACCCTGGGCTGTTCTGGGGCTGGGTGTAAACAGTAGGGCCCATCGCCCTCCCTGCTGGGGCCACTGCAGCCTTGAGCAGTATTGTCATGCTGACGCCAGTTGGGCCTGAGCTTCCTCCAGGGGCATGTGGCCGGATGGGCTGGGGGCACTGCCTGCCCGGAATGGGCGTGGGGGTGGGTCAGGTGGGGCATGGGCACTGTGAGCCCTTGGGACACTTTAGGTCTGGGGGTGTCATGGGTCTGGGGATCATTACTCTGGATGTCAAGAATTGGTGGCAATGGCTCCCACCTCTACTGTGGAGGGCCTGTCATGGCTGAGGCATAGGGATGTGCCACATGTCTGTCATGGGCTGGGACTTCTCCAGCTCATCGCTGCCCCCTCTCCAGGAAGACCTCGTAGATGGGGCAAGAGGCCGGGCCTTGAACATTCCCGTCTGTCCTCCACTCATGACTGGAGGCCCTTTTAGGGGATGAGCGCCCCAGGACCCTTGGTTGGTCACCGTCTTCTCCTACAGACTTCCCATGAGCCCCCTGTGCAGAAGGGAGGAGGAGCAGAGCATTCCCGGCCTTCCAGAACCCTGGATCCAGGGGCAGGGCACTTCCTCTGGCCGCCTTCCTAGCCTCCCGGGGTTTTTCACGCAGGATGGGAAGGGCTTTTGTCCCAGCTTTGCTGAGTGTTTTTTCCTGCTTCTGGCTTCTCCATGGTCCAAACCTTCCTGCTTCCCCTTCCCAGAGCCTCTGAGTCAAGCCCAGGATTATGAACCATGGTCACCACCTTTCGTGAAGGAGCCTTGCAGCTAAGTACCAGCCCAGCCATTAGAGAGACTTTGTCCACCATGTGGAAGTTCTTTCCCACTGGTACAGTAGGCCCTGGGCTGGTGTCTGTTTGCAAAGCCAGAGGTGAGGAGGCAGAAGAGTGGAGGGTGCTGAGTAACCCTGGTTTCCCTTTTGGCTGACCATAGACTCTACCTTTCCCCTGTTCCTCACCATTGTGAGGTCATCCCATTCATCCTTCCACCTCCAGGCAGGTCACATCTAGCAGACAGAGAGGGGACTCTCTTGCTCTGAGAGTGCGGCAGGCCTTTTGCTGGGCACTGGGGACATTGAAATGAATTAGATCCAGGAAGCTGTCGGGCTAGAGGAGGAGGGAGAGAGGCGCGTATATAGATTATGCCATTGCAGGGTGCTCGGGCTCTGAGAACAAGGGAAAGGGGCCGAGGGAGTCCACCAGGAAAGCAAGATGGCTGTCTTTGAGGAAGTCAGGGAAGGTTTCTTTGAGTTTCTTTGATCTATGTCTTTATAGGAAGCAAGCCGAGAAGGTTAAGGGCATGCCAGGCACTGGGTACAGCGTAGGCTGAGGCCCAGAAGCGTGAAAAGGCATCAGCATGTTTAGGGAGTTCCTGGCGGCCCTGTGAGGCAGTGCTGGAGAGGTTAGCGGCTCAGAAGACAGAGCCTGGACTGAGAGTGGGTCCTTTGGCAGTGGATGATGGACAGCTAACTACAGCCCGTGGGGCCCCACATTCCCCGGGGAGGATGAGGCTCCCACCACAGAACCTGAGATCTTCTCAGAGGCCCACTCAGTCCCCTCTGATGCTGGTGGCATCTTGCTGTCCTGGGGACATCCTGAGGTTTTAGCTAAACAGTCAGGATTGCTGGGAGCCAGGATGTCTCACCTCGAGCTCCAGGTGCCTCCTTGGGGTTTTCCTTCTCCATTCTCATTCCCAGCTTAGCAGGCTCTCCCTTTATCTCTATTTTCCCATCTCACACAATCATAGCATGCTGGATCTGATGGTAGCACCAAAGTTAATAACAAAGACCAGAGCCAGAGAGACCTGGGTTCAAGTTCAAGCTCTGTTACTTACTAGCTGTGTGACTTTGGGCAAGTGACTTTATTCCTCTGTGCCTCAGTTTCCTCATCTAAAAGATGGAAGGCATTTAAATAACACCTTATGGGATTGTTGTAAGGGTTCAGTGAGCTAGGACAGGTAGAGATCTTAGCACAAGGCCTGGCAGGAAGTGTTCAGTAAATAGTAGTATCAGTTCCTTACTCACTGTTCCCCTCTGCTACTATACAATTTAATCTATGCTGGCAAGTGGGAAAAAAGACATTATATCCATGCTCCTTTGAGTATACTCTAGTTCTGTGAGATGGGGCCCACCATGTCCTGGGCTTCTAAAACACCTTCTTACCTGCAAGGTAGCAGAAACTCACCTCTACACACTGCTCAGTGGGTGCCCAGAGCCCAGGCAGGCAGCTTCCCTGGACAGTTCCTGGGAGGACTGTCTGGGAGGAGGGGCGATAGGAATTGGAAAGGAGGAGGTAAAGGGTCAAGAGTGCCTAATGCCCCATCTCCACGTCACTTCACTCTCAGCGTCCAGCTCCGGGGCCCCAGTTCGCAACAGACCTAACTACCCAGATAGATGGTTACATTTAAGTGGCGGTAACTGTGTCAGTCTCAGGCTGACAAACGATGGCCCACTGACCGGAGAGCGCCACGGCCAGCCCGTGGCGTGTCAGCCACCGAGAATTACGAAGCCCGCTGGCCTTCGGCCGCAGACTGATCAGATCCCAGGGGACTCCTGAGGGAGGCTGCTGGAAAGGAGGTCAGCTCAGCACCCATAAATACCCCATCTCTGAGGCGAGCTGCAAAGTGTCAAGGCTCCAGGAAGATTTGTGGTGGATTGGCCAGAGGGGTGGGTGGCAGGGGGACCAAGCAGGCAGGCCAGGCCGGGACTGCAAACAGCCTTGTTCCCATGGTGGCAGGGAGGCCAGAGTGTAGAGGAGGAGCCTTTAGCTTTGAGAGAAACCTTTGGAAGGTGAAAACCAAACCTCTTTGGTTAAATGAGCCTCTTAGCCACCTGCTTTCTTTTGGAGCTGGGGGCTGCAGCCCTCTGGCTTTCTTTCAAATAAAAAGATAAGTGTGTATGGGTGGGTGGATGGTTTGGGGGTGTGTGTGTGCGGGTGCTCATCTGTGTCAGGGGGTGCTTTGAAGTTTGGTGTCTTTATGTGTCCATCTGTCCGTCCAGGGGAAGGAGCCTCTGCAAATTCTGGCAGGAAAGATTGCCTTTTACAACGGACAACATGTGTTCACACATTTTCTCCAGCCCATTTCTCAGAGTAGGAAATTAAGGTAGAGGATACATGGCTGAGTTGGGAATCCCACACGGAGCTTTGGACGCCAAATCCTTTGCCCCCACACTGCATCTCTCTGCCCCTGCCAGCCTGGTAGCCCCACTGGGCAGGGCTGCCCCCACTCCTCTGGGGTCTGAGGTCTGGGTACAGAGACTGCTCCCAGGGCTGGGCCAGCCAGGTCACTGTGACCCCTGCGGCTTTCTGCCTGTAGCTTAGCCTGCTTATCTCCTAATTCTCCCCCCTTATCTCTGCTCTTCTACCTCCCCACCCCCTTATTCCTTCAATCTGGGCACAAGGGTGTCTGCTCTGGGGCCCACAGAGGGTGGGGGGTGGAGTCCAGTCCCACATCCTCCCTCCCACTCTGGTTCAGTGAGTTTTTCTCACTGTCACCAGTGTCACCCCTCAGCTGGCACCTGCTGCCTGGTCCTATGGCAGCGCCCAGGCCCCCAGGCTGGCTCAGCTCCCTGCACATGACCTCAGGCAAGCCCCCTTACTTTATCCCTATGGGCAGAAGCCAATGCCCGGTAAGGGAGGGGTGAGGAGTCCTGAGACCCAAGATGTTCTAGGAACTACACCTGCTTCCTTGGAAACTCCTTGGAAGCTGTGGCAGGGAGGCCTCCTGCCAGCAACTCTCCAGGGACCAGCCCCACTCCCTGGACGTGTCTTTGTGATTTGCCCCCACTCTGTTCTCTGTCTCTCCTGGGCCCTCCTATCCCAGCCAGATGCAGCTGAGCCTGGGGGTCCCCATGGTTGGGCTTCCTGTTCTGACGGTAACGGGGCTCCAGGAAGAACTTTCTGCTGGGGAGGGAGTGAGAGGTGTGGGCTCTTGACACTGGGATGAGATGAGGAAGGGGCAGGAACTGGTGAGGGCTGGGAGAGGATGGGCTGGCAGGCCTCGAGGAAGCCTGCCTGTGTGTCTGTCTGGCTGCTGGCTTTTTTTCTTTGTACACGTTCCCTTTTCTCTCCCTCTGGCTGCCTGAGGACTGGTCCCAGGGAGCTCTCAGGAAAGGAGGGGAGGAAAGAGGCTTCTATCCCCGAGAAAAGAGCCATCCCTTAGACCTGCGGACAGTTTTCCTCAGGCCAGGGGCAGCCTGCCATGGGGCTCCCAGTTGGTGGGTGTTTGGTCTGTGCTGTCCATGCATGTGCAGGATTTGGTGTCCAGAGGGGGAGCGGCTAGTGGGGGCTTCCTGGAGAGACCATGTACTCCTGGATGGCAAGGTCTTCTTCTGTGGCTTAGTGGTTAAAAGCATGGAGCTGGAGCTCTGTAACCTTGGGCAAGTTGCTTGACCTCTCTGGGCTCAGTTACCTCTCTCTATAGAATGAGGATGAGAACTGTCAGCCATAGAACCAAGAATGCTAGCGCTCATGGCTTGCATTTGCCACAGGGCATGGCTGAGGTAGGCGCCTAGGAAATAACTGTTGGGTGGCTGGCTGGCTGAGGAGCCGTGGATGCTGAGAGGGCCTAGAGTCTGTACTGTGCCCTCCTTAGGTCACCTGCAGCACCCAGTGCCGTCCTGAACACTCACAGGAGCTCTGGGTTTGTTGCTGTGGAATGGCATGGATTGGGAATTCCAGCCATAGCCTGGTCTGGCTTGGTCCCTGTGTGATCCAGGAAGACTTTCTCATCCTCTCTGGGTGGCTGATTCAAAAGAGGGGTTTGGGCCAGGGAGTCTCTAAGGGCTCTTGCGGCTCAGAATCTCGTGGTTCTGAGTTCCGCTCATCATGGTCTTGACCATTTGCTCTGGCTGCGCTGAACGACAGCCAGGGTTGAAGGCCACCTGAGCACCTCTGTCGGACCCTCTTTTATTATTTTGCTAGATCCCTGCCACAGTTAGGCGAAGTTGACAGGAGAACTGGGCCCAGAGACGTTAGGTGGCTTGCCCAGGGTGCATAGCCAGCTAGACCTCTGAACTAAGAGCTGGGAGGAGGAGGGGTCAGAAGAAGGTCCCAGCAGGACCCCGGCTGGACCCCGGACCCCTGCATGCCTCTCCCTTCCAGGTGGCTGACCAGATGACGCTGCTGCAGAACTGCTGGAGTGAGCTACTGGTGTTCGACCACATCTACCGCCAGATCCAGCACGGCAAGGAGGGCAGCATCCTGCTGGTCACTGGACAGGAGGTGACTGACCATGCAGGGTCCCACCCTCTACCCCACTGTGCACTTCCGAATTCCAGGCCCACAAGAGGTGCCTGGGCCTCTCCAGTCCTAGCCCTGGGCCCCCTGGTTATCAGCCCTTTCTCAGAGTTCATAGATCACCCTCTGGTTGGACCTGTAATGCTGAGCCCTGGAGACCCTGGGAAGACCCAGCCCTAGCCCTGGCCTCGAGAGGAGCCAGCCCCGGGGAGCCCTGGAGGGGCAGTC
This sequence comes from Myrmecophaga tridactyla, assembly GCA_004026745.1. Classification (NCBI taxonomy): domain Eukaryota; kingdom Metazoa; phylum Chordata; class Mammalia; order Pilosa; family Myrmecophagidae; genus Myrmecophaga; species Myrmecophaga tridactyla. The sequence continues at coordinate 1,436 of PVIY010009472.1, read as the reverse complement.
CCTACCTCTACCACAGGCAGGGGGACAGGCTCAGGGAGGGGAGGTTCAGAACTACCAAGGCACCAGGTGAAGCTGGTGTGTGTATTGTGTGGGGTGCTGAGGGTTGCATGGGGGTGGGGGGTTGAGGTGAGAGATGAGGCTGGAGGGATTTTGTAGGGGCAGAGTCAGGGACGATCTCACAGGTCTTAAATCCTGGGGCACTGGGGAGCCACGGTAGAGTTTTAAGTGCAGGAGGGATATAGCCAGATTATAGTTCTACTTGAGGAAGCATGCAGAAGGAGGCAAGATGGGAGGCAGGGAGGATGTGGGGACAGCCACCCATCCCTCAGAGGGCTGGGTGGCTGGGCAGGGCCATGTGCCAGGAGGGAACCCACCCAACTGGTGACAGGAGGCATAGAGAAAAGAGTGGGAGAGAGGGAGGGAGGGTGTGGAGGGAGGGAGAGAGAGGAGACAGGAGGTCGCTATGAGGGTCTAGCCTGGTGAAGGGAGCATCTTCCCAGGAGAGGACACAGCAGGGACCGGGCTTGCTGAGTACCAAGGGGTGGTGGGAAGGGCCTGCGGCTCTGCTCCCTATCCCCTTCCTCCACCCAGTCCCTCTGTCCTCATCCTTGGTCTCACCTTGGTGACTCAGGCTGTCCAGGGGCAGGGATGTGGTATGCTGGTCCCAAGAGTGTGACTTTGGGGCCACATGTGCGAACACATGAGGGGAATGTGTGGTGTGGGTGTATTTTGTATTGGCCTGTGTCAATATGTGGGTCGAAGTTTCTGTGGCTGTCAGAATGTTCCAGTGTGTGTGTACATTTATTGTGCAAATATGTCCACAGGGTGTGGGTGTCTATATCTGCCTGTCACCGTGTAACGTGAAAACCCACACGGATACGTGTGTCTGTCTGCCGCCCTGTGGATGTGTTTACTTGGGGGTGAGTCTGTGTGTCTGTCTGTGTTCACATGGGTGTGTGTCTATTACTGTGAGGATGTAACATACAAGGGTGTGTGTGTCTCTGTGTCTGCACTGCATGGAGTGGGCACACGACCTTGAGAGCGCGTGCACGCGTGTGGCCTTGAACTGAGGTGTAAACATGAAACTGTGCCCTGGTCGGCAGCCCACGTGTGTGGGGGGGCCTCGGTTGTCACGTGGACATATCCGTGTGTATCCAGGCAGACCCACCCATCCCCTGCCGCCCCGTCCCTGCCCCCAGCACTGCAGGGGACTCGCTGCAGGCAGCCTCACAAAAGCCATTTGTACTGCTGTGCCCAGCGCAGCTCTTGGTGTGTGAAGGACCCTTCAGTTCTCCCACGGCTGCCCACCTGCTTGGTGTCCGCTCTGCTGCTGTGGTGAGGAGGGGTGGACAGCAGGCAGGCCATGGGTGCCCTCAGCAAGGCCCATGGGGACTGCAGCTCTGGGCCAGGCGTTTGAAGAGAGCTGGGAAGGGTGG